>ML783267.1:287793-309284 GCA_009831015.1 Picea engelmannii | reverse complement strand
CAAACATTACACAGAGATTTTTCACCTGGAAACCCAAACCGGGAAAACCAGCATATATTATATTGATACACACTGTGTTACATTGTTTACAATACAATATACATATAGGAGCCAGCGACATCCAAAACCCTAACCCAATGACATGGATTAGTCCAAAACCCTAATTCCTTAACCGGAAATAGAAAATCATCGGCAAAAAACCATGTGCCGAAAACCACCTAATATCATGTGGTCCCGGAAATATGTCGTCCCGGAAATATGTCGGCTCGGCGATAATATGTCTGCCCGAAACCGGGGAAAATATGTCGGCCCAAAAAAAATTTCTTGGGGGCGCTGCCGCCGAACCCCCGCGCGGGGGGCTCCGCCCCCCTGCACCCCCCCTCTTACCCCCCTGCACGCCCAGCGCAAGAGCTCAGACACTACTACTCATGCAAAGAATATAACACATACCCAACAGTTATTTCATATTTCCAAATGAGGTTGTCTTTGAAACAGATACAAAATATGAATCTGGTCTCACCATTCATGTGGCCTTTGGATGAGTTTCCTAGTGGTTCAGTTTATTGAAAGGGTAAATAATCTAGGGTATTTCACACATGCCATGGGTATGTAGTCATTTATACCACTACATTCTCCAATACACATCTCCATTATGGTGGAATTGCAATATCAATATCTCAATGAGTCATAATTCTCCACCACTTTCTACTTGTTCTCCAAGACATCCTTCCCGTTGAATATTTCTTCCTACCCTTCATCATTTCCCCCAACCTTTTCCCTTTGTATATATCATCTCCTTCAGTGCTAGAGTAATTCTCCATGCCCCATTCCATCGCCCCTCTATCCACAACTTACTTCATCATTTCGTTGGTATTTTCTCCACCTTGCTTGCATTTCTCCATATTTCCTCACTCCCCTGTCATGGCGTGGCTTAACAAACTATCCATAATTTTCTATTTACTATTTGAACGAGCAACGCACAAGACTAATTTTCAGTTTCCACATCCATTATCCATCTTTCATCAACTTCTCGGTAGAGGTCCTTCCTCATTCTTTCCTAGCAAGTATCATCTTAATACACTAGAACTCCCTGAATTGTTTGTACTCGTGACTATTCACTAGATCGTCTAACACATCGTTGAGTCAACAACCGCCACGTATCATCCCCCTTGCTGATAGGAAGATGCCCTACTCTCTGGATTTCCTGGATCCCTTGTATCATCTCCTTTCATAGATCCCCCTCCTCCAGTCGAGCAACCACCCCCAACCAATTCATCCAGTTTACTCATCGATTTCTCTAGCCTCACATCTTTCCATGGATCCACATCTCTCCTCCAGTAGAATGACCATGACTACTAGGTTAAATTGGACATCATAGAACAAAAATACAAGCAGTGAATAATGGGTGCTTGATGGGGGTATTTAAACATATCCATCACTCACCTCCACAGGAACCAGTGAAGGTGTTGAGAAAAGTGCTATAATCAGAACTTGTTTTGAAGAACAATGATTTTTTCTTACTCAAACTACCAGCCTTCAGAATTTGCAATAGTTGGCTCGAGGATGAGCTAGATAATAGTGGTGGGGGCTTGTTGGCACCTAAAGTTTTGGATTTATTTTTGTGCATGCACACAAATGAATTTGTGCATGTTCATTCCATAGTTTTGCGTGCGCCTAAGGAAATGCGCAAAGAATGACCAGAAGTGCGTGGTGGACCAAGTTTTGTAAGTTGTGCCCCAAGATTAAATTCTCAATTTGTATATCGCGGAACTGCTGGTACTATTTGTAGGACATGGAAGAACAAAATAACGTTTTTCAGGTCCCCATCTCGAGAACCCGCGATCCAAAAAATGCCTAAGTCGAGAAGCCACTTTTTAAAAGAAAACTAATTCGGGAATCATATTTGTTTCACACTTTTCTCCACCAGCCTATGTAACAGACATCAGTACTATTTATTTATTTTTTACTCCAGCAGCATATGTAAAAAGGAAAACTAATTCGGGAATGCTAAACTTGTTCGACATGATCGCCTTCAATTTCAAATAGTCCACAAGTTCATTTGTCAATTTGTATATCGCGGAACTCTACAGACTATTTGTAGGCCACGGAACAACAAAAGCTCAATTTTCAGCCCGCCAGACCGAGAACCCGCCATTCAAAAATTCTAGTCCTCAAAGCAGCATGTCAATTTGTATATCGCAGAACTCTCGGTGGTATTTGTAGGCCATAGAACAACAGAAGCCCAATTTTCATCCCGCAATCCCGACAACCCGCAATGAAGCTTCCGTGCATGCTCTATATATCTACTTCATAAAATTACATATTTGACTTTTGTAGGCCACGAAACAACATAAGGCTAATTTTCAGCCCCCTATCCTGAGAACCCGCGATCCAAAATTTCAAATAGTCCGCAAGACCGCTTGTCAATTTGTATATCGTGAAACTCTCAGTGTTATTTGTAGGGAACAAAACAACATAAAACCAATTTTCAGCTCGAGAGCCCGAGAACCTGCGATCCAAAAATTCAAATAGTTCGCAAAACCGCTTCTCAATTTGTATTTTGCGGAACTCTGGGTGCTATTTGTAGGAGACGGAACAACAGTAGCCCAATTTTCAGCCCACCACCCTGAAAACCCAGATAGAAGCTCCCATGCCTTTGTTTTAAAGAAAACTAATTCCGTATTGGTAGTCTTTTTATTCTTTTGTCTACGAACCTATGGGAGCACAATTTTCAGCCTACCAGCCTGATAGCCACAATGGTCTATATATCTACTTAATCAAATTACATATTTGGTATCTAGGAGATCTTTTTTGTAACATACGTATTCCCTTAAATATCGAATAGTCCACAACTCCAATTGTCAAATTGTATGTCACGGAACTCTGGGTGCAATTTGTAGGCCACAGAACAACAAAGCCCTAATTTCAGCGCACTAGTTCGTTACTACTATTTCTGTGTATTTTCTCAACAACCGTATGCAAAGCATATCTAAAGAATAGTACTTCAGAAATGCTAAATATTTTGGACACCATGACCTTAAGATCATAATAGTCGGCAACTCTGATTGTCAATTTGTAAATTACATCAAAAAGCACGGAAGAATAGAAATATCCTGAGAAGCCACCATCCAAAATCTCGCTAACTATTGAATCAGGACTCCACCTTGTAAAATTACATATTTTGTATGTATAAATTATGCTATTCAGGAACGTTTCATTTCATAAATTTTGATTTCTATTGTGTGTAGGAATGCTAATTTTTTTTGCTGTTTTTTGTCAAGTAACCTATGTAACCCACATTACCACTATTTTACCCATTTTTTTGCCCATGTACCCATGTACTTCAGCTTCCTTCCCATGTGTTTTTACTCCTTCGCATTTATTCCCTTTCCCATAGATGGCATGCTAGTAGAGAACACACGTCGAGCGGAGCAGCCAGGAGCGATACTCCGTGGCGCCAGTGATGTGACGACCGCATGCCACTCACTCTCAACTGCCTAATCACTTCAAGTTCGGCTCGCTCGAGGCATGGTACCATTACTCTCAGTGCACCCTTCTCTACCTTCGCATCCTTTCGACAGACCAACACCCTCGATGTGCCTTTACTCCGTGCGTGCGACCATTTATGGAACCTCACCAGCTGCCCGACCTATTTCAATTGCTCTAGCAGGTCCAGATGGCTCATTCTTTCCTTCTTTTTCTTCTCAGAACTCGACGTCCTACCCAACCTTTCCCTGCTCTACATTTTTCCTGCTGCATTTTCGCTCTCCCATTGTCTTAGAGATGCCCCGGCTATGAAGGAAGTTCAATGGTCGACTAGCCTACTAGCCAGACTGACCCCTCCTGGTCCTGCGTCCCCCGCCTTCTCCCTCCCTATTATCCTCCTCTTCTTCGGCCACCTCGTCCTCCTCCCTGATGCAGTCAACTCAAATTCCCACATCTCTCCTGCCCCTTCCTGCATCCCTTGCCAACAGAATGGAGTAGTTGGACTGCTCAGGGGCTTCACTGAACAACAATCGAGGACCTTTAGCCAATTCGACATCTGTTTCACACCCAGGCCCTTTGGCCCCTCCCAACTCTCTGGCCCCAATCGCTTCAAGACCAGCTTCACGAAACCCAATTTTAGATGGATGGTCCCGAAGCCAGTCAAAATTTTTGACGACAATCCCAATCTCGAGCGGGATCCAACACTGACCTAGAATGCGAGTGGAAAACATGCCTTTCATTGGTGTAGAGCCTAGTATTCAACCTACGTCGGGACATGAACGAACTCCGATTCCACCTACAGACCTTGGAAAACAAAGCCTCTTGGCTCCTGTAGTTGCTCTCCAAGTTACAAGGTGCTCATATCCTCGCACCAGAGGTAGCCCAATCAACAACAACCCAAGCAACATTAACTTCGGCACCAGTGTTTCCATTGAAAATTTGGTCCACGCAGACACAGATTGTGAGGACCAGAGGCTTCCATCACGCTCGGAGGACGTCCAGAAGGAAGAGAACCTACCATCAGAGACAGAGAATGATATGGAAGTGGACCACACACCAGTCTAGGAGGAGTCGCCTCCTCTTGGGGACACGACATTTCATGCATTTTGCATGGCCACATCGTCGCACTACAACCCATACCGGTGATCTATGTTGTTTTTGTCTATTGTTTTTTCATGTGCATGCCAACCTTTCATGCATTTGTCCATGGTTATTATAATTAGGCTATATACACTTTCCATAGTTCTAGCACCCACCCTTACGGGCCAGAATTTTGAACTCTTTTTGCATCAGTGACAATCTACACTTAAGTTATGAAGAGGTTTCGTTGGCTGAGCTGGTTTTCCCTCAGGGCAACTCAATATTTACACCTTGAAACCATGGAAATTCTCTGTACTCCTTCATTTTAACAGACTTTTATACAATCTTATAAAAAACAAATATTGAATAAAATTTTAAAAATTACTTATACTATTCATTAACTAAGACATGTTATAGCATTATATAAATTACTTTAAATCTCCATACAACGTTATAATATTCTATAAATTGCTCTGTGTCATGTATATGACGGAATTGTTCGCTGCAAAATGTATATGACAAAAGTCTTTGGTGAAAAATGTATATCATGTAACACACTAGACATGAAAAGTGTGAACCCAGGACTTTGCCAACCCGCAACTCCGTAATTGTTCAGTACACAATGTATGAAGTTTTATAGCATTATACAAATTACTATAAATGTGTGTACAATGTTATAATCTTCTATAAATTACTGTCTCATTTATATGACGGAATTGTTGGGTGAAAAATTCCTATTGTATGCTAATTTTCTGGACTTCAACGACGTTGATGTAATTTCCAAAGATATGTAACAAACATTATTTATTTCATAATAAGTTTGTATGGTTCGCAAGCTCGCTTGTCAATATGTATAGGGCACATAACAACAAAGGCGCATTTTTGAAACCGACAGCCCGAGAACCCGAGATCCAAAAACTAGCTAAGTATGGAATGATCGCTCCGTCCATTCTCTGTAAAATGTGTGCAAATAAAACCAATTCGTCAATGCTATATCTCTTTTGGTGAAGAAAAGCCTTAGTTTTAAAGCAAAATAGTTCGACAATGCTAATTTTTTGGTGTTTTTCTCCACGAACCTATGTAACAGACCTTATTACTATTCTATTGTATAACTGACATTATTAATTTCTGATAAATTTCTATAGTCTGCCACTCTGCCTGTCATTAGGTATATCGCGGAACTGTCGGTTCTATTTGTAGGCCACAGAACATAAGAGGCCCAACTTTGAGCCCGCCACCCCGAGAACTCGCGATCCAAAAACTGGCTAAGTATGGAATGACCGCTTCGTCCATGCTCTGTAAAATGTGTGAAAATAAAACCAATTCGGCAATGGTATATCTTTTTTGTCCAACAAAATCCTTAGTTTTAAAGCAAAATAGTTCGACAATGCTAATTTTTTGGTGTTTTTCTCCACGAACCTATGTAACAGACTTTATTACTATTCTATTGTATAACCGACATTATTAATTTATGATAAATTTCTATAGTTCGACATTCCATCATTTTGTATATCGCAGAACTATCGGTGCTATTTGTAGGCCATGGAACATAAGAGGCCCAACTTTGAGCCCGCCACCCCGAGAACCTAGAATCCAAGAACTGGCTAAGTATGCAATGATGACTCTGTGCATGCTCTATAAAATCTCATCCCCATACTTTATAGAAGTACAGATTTCGTATGTATAAATCTAAATATATACTTTATACAAGTACATATTTTGTATGTATAAAACTATATATTTACTTTACTATGTTCTACATGCAAACCACATCTACTTCAACTTTCTACCTACGTGTCTCTACTACCTCACATTTACTCCCATCCCAACCTGGCAGGGACTCTGCTGGCATGCAACACTTGTTTCATTTATGGTTATATGTTTTATTCTTAATTATAAAATGCTTCAATTAATTCTGCACATTTTTTTTTTGCAATGGAAGGAAATTTCTTCAAATGCTTATGGATCTAGGTATTTGGAATTGTTAGTCATTTCAGAGTTGATATTTCTATGGTTTCTGTATTGATTAGATTTCAATCTATTTGTAAACACTGGAAGGATGTTTTAAGACCCCATTTGTCACAATGCAATCCAATTTCCATCAATGAATTTGGATTTCTCAGTTTTTTATTCCATCATTAAAACCAAATTTTCCTTGCTTAATACCTTAATCAAAATGGTTCAATATTTGGTCTTTTTGTGTTATTAGTTTTTAAAGGTAAATATTTCATATTTTTGTGTCATTATTTTTCAAAGGTGAAAAATGACTTAATCGACCACTTTTACTTAAATTTGGTTGTCCTATTATATTTTTTATTCTATTTATGGTTCTATGTTTTATTATTTATTATAAAAAGGTTCAATTAATTCTGCATATTTTTTTTATTTTTTCAAATGCCTAAGGATACACGCATTTGGAGTTGTTTGTCATTTAATATTTTGGAATTGGTATTTTTATGGATTTTGTTATAGGTATTGATCGGATTTTAATCTATTTGTTTACACTAGAAGGATGTTTACAACTCTAGTCTTTCTTGTAACAGTGCAATCTAATTCTCATCAATGAATTTGTATTTTCCAGTTCTTTGTTCCATCATGAAAACCAATTTTTCATTGCATAATACCTTCATTAAAATGGTAGCATATTTAGTATTTTTGGATCATCAGTTTTTAAAAGTGGAAAATGACTTAGTATATCCACCACTTTTACTTAAATGTGGTTGTGCTAATAATATATATAGATTAAGAGTATACAACTAAATACTATCATTTTTATATAAACAAAATTTAAATAATATTTTCAGTTTTTTTTTCCATCAAAATCCACAACATCATTAATACTACATATCAGCATTAATACTACATATCCGATAATATTTAAATAAACTAATATATTTTTGAACTCATATCAAACCAGGGCATATTATGGACCTTGATTATACTGTTTATAGTCCATTGTTGTGCATGTTCACGTTCTTAATCATATTATATAATATTAAGATGATGGACCAATTATTAGTTTTATCATAATATTTCTTTCAAGCTAGCTTTGTATTAAATCTACAACAAGCATTAGTCCATGCACAAAAGCATTGTTGTTACTATTTCCATTTTTAGTTTCAGTCATGATGTAGAGGGAGTCAGGTGAGGTGCTATTTTCTAGGAAACAAAACATATAGGAACAGACAGTAGGATGAACAGGTAAGGGTTTCATGGTACATATTTTACTTATTCTACTGGGCTATGTTCTCATGCGACCTATATCAATATCACAGTGGAAATGAAAACCTCTTCGAACTCAATAATAATCAAAGATGCATCAGTGATAACTCTGAAAACCTCTTTGAAATCATCGAAAAGAAAAGGCATGCGAAATATTAAACCCTACACAGATTAAAAATTTGTGAATTACACAAAACTTTTACCAGAATGTTTCCATTAATTTTTTTTGGAGATATTAAATAGATATGCAATGACTTTCAAATAATGAGTTCTACACAGAAAACCAAGTAGATAATCACAATTTAGGTAGAAGAAGAGTATAACGTTTAACTTGGAAGAGGAAGTCTGAAAGCCCAGCAGGAATGGTGCGTTGAGCCTAGAAGTATTGGAAAACATGGAGAGTTTAAGAATATGGTTTATATAACTGCCATCTGTTACAACGATTTCTAGGAAATCCGGAGGAGTAGTTGGTCATTGCATGTGAGTGGGTATTTGATTCGCAACCATCATCACCATGTGAGTTGGTCATTGCATGTGACTGGATTTTTTATTCGCAACCATGTCATGTTGTTTACAACTGTTAATTCAGGATGTGGATATTCAAAACTGTTGAAAATGAATGAAGAAATTTGATTGCTAGCATATTATTACAGTGTTAACATATTTTGAAGCTGATGGATAATTGATAGAGTTAGATAGTAAGAAAGGATGTGGATATTCAAAACTGTTAAAAATAAATGAAGAAATGTGATTGCTAGCATATTATTACAGTGTCAACAGATTTTGAAGCTGATAAATAATTGATAGAGTTAGATAGTAAGAATAGAGTGTAGTAAATAATTGATGAAATCTGGAAATAAGAATACTTAATAATTCATATCACCTTAGATTTCAAAGTGAAAGCATTTGATATTCGACTTTTAATATGTTTGATGTCCTATCCTAGTCATTTTTTATATGTTATCTTATAGTTAAACAACTAACAAGAAGATTTAGAAATTAAATTTCCTCCTCATTTTGTCAACTCATAACATAACACAACTTAAATTCTTAATGTTAATCCAAAGTATCACATTCCAAGGAGCAGGATAAAAGATAAATCCATGGAATATGGAAATCCATACAAATTTATTCTCATTTCTTAAAAAAAAAAAAAAAAGTTGATTATATATGTGGATTTAAAAAAATAAAATTTAATCATATTAATGACAAACTTATTAACAAAACCTATATTTCTCTCAATAATTGTCTTGTATAGGAAATCGAAACCCTCTAATAAAATTTCTTTTAAGAATTTAGTGTATATTCAATAATTCTAATTCTAAATCATTTATATGTAATACTAGTTTTTTTAGAATTTTTTTATTTTGAAATTGGGTTTCAAAACAAAAAAAAATGTGTTCTTAATATAACATGAATCAATATAATCATGTGAACCATAAGAGTAAATGGTTTTGGAGAAAAAAAACTACTTTTTATTATTTTATTTTCTATTTATCTCCTTGTAGGTCTACTAAAAGTCAAGTGTAGGCATTCATTGGATGTGGAATTAAATGTGCTATCAACATAGGCATTCATTGGATGTGGAATTAAATGTGCTATCAACATCAACTTTAAAAGAACTAGCAGGATACATGATGATGATGTCAACCATAAGGGTAAATAGTATTACTCAAATTCAAGTGTAGACATTCATTGGGTGTGGAATTAAATGTGCTATCAATATTTAAAAGAACTAGAATGATACATGATGATGATGTCAACCATAAGAGTAAATAGTTTTGGAGGAAAATAAAATATTTTTTTTAATTATCATATTTTCAATACTTTAAAAAGTAGTTTTATTTTTTTCCCTTTGAAAATTCATAATTTTTTATGGAGGACTAGTTTAGACCTAAAAAAATCTCTAATAAAAAATAAAGTCATTATGGAAAGTATCAAGCATTATAGAAATTAATCATCAAACTCAAGAACAATTACTTGTAGATTAAAAAAAGTACCCAACCCTTAAACTCATGGATGCCAAAGTGATAAGGATGTTGTTGGCTTATAAACCATTATGATATGGTAGGTTACATCACCTTATGGAATGGATTTTTTTCCATTTTCCTCATATTTTTCTATTCCTATCTTCATCTATGAATGTTCAACTTCTTTTTCTATACATAAAAATCACACTCATCCTACATCTACCATTAGTTATACATCTACCGCTTGTTATGTATATTAGTTCTTACAAATTCTAATTATAAGATGATTTTTCTATATCAACCTCTGATAAAAAAAAAAAATAACCTTGAAAAAATAAAGTGAAAACAAAAATATAGCTTTCAACAAGGCCATGTCAAACAAATACCCACAAGCGGTACACATGAAATATAACTTACTCTTATGGAAAGACATCATAAAAAATTATGTAAATAATGGATTGTGTGAGGAAGCACTAATCTTAATAACAATTTCAGGGCATAAACCCAACCCGATGACGATGGTTAGTGTTTTTCTTAATGCGTCGATGTATTGACATTGGATAAAGGTAAGCAAATTCTTGATTATCTGAGAAGAATTGAGTTTATATGAAGTTCTTATGGGTAATGGAATTAAGAAGAATTGAGTTTGATATGAAGTTCTTACGAGTAATTGAATTAAGAAGAATTGAGTTTGATATGAAGTTATTATGGGTAATGGAATTGTAAGCATGCATATAAAATGTGGGGATGTTAATATATACTTTGTGAGAGAAAAAACATTCTCAAAATTCAAAATTTTGTGTAATGTTGAAAACTTTGTATGGGAAAATGAAGGTAAGATATATTCTTAACACAAATCTTATGTTATTATATGTGGAGGTGCAAGTGAAGGAAATCATAAAACTTAGTAATGAGAAGTTGGAAATTTATTTTTCAATTATCACTACAAGCCTAGGCATTCCCATATAGATCGTGAAGAACCTTCATGTGTGTAACAATAGATAGAATGTGTGATTAGGTTTTTTTTTTGAGATTTTTGATTAAATGTTAATTGAAATATGGAACAAATATATGTTTTTTTTCAAACTAAGATATGCATACCATTCCTTTGTTGTGAAAAGTACAATATATTTGTAAAAGGACATGTATGTGTTTGATATCAAGTAAATATCATGCTAATGTTCTAGTTTGCATATAATCATTAATGTAGCAACGATTTATTATATCACTAAGTGTGAATTGTCTTAAATTTTAGATCATCACGACATTGTGATGTCATTGTTACATTGTTTTGCATTATGTTATTGTTGAATTTCAATCAATGTCATCCAAAGTTTAGTCTAATAGCTAATAAAAATCTATCATTTTGATCAAAGTTTATTAAATGTATTAATGTTTAACTATATCCATGTCATAGGAAATTGAAGATATATGTTAAGATAAATATCAATATATTTGTTACATAGAATATGTTAAAAAGCGTTCTCATTGCTGAAAAGTATTATAGTGAAATTGTACAATCCCTTACCTATTTTGGTTGTGTTGTTTGTTGTGCCTTTTCTCAACTATGGTTTAATGTTATTCTATCATAAAACTATTTTCTCCTAATAGCCAAATTTATTGGAGTCTCTTTGATATTTTTTTATTCGTTAAAATCTTGAATGCTAGGAACTTATTCTCAATCTCATATTTAAATTTATGTAGATTGTGCTTAAAAGAATGTTTTTTTGTTGTGCATTGCCATAGCATCAAAGGGGTTTTTTCTAAGAACCATGAGCCCTTGTTCTAAGCACTCCTTAGTCTACTTTTTTATTTCCTCCTCTACTACTTTCAACAATTTCTAGCTTTGAGATGAATCTAAGATTTTCTTTCTTATTACATATGAACTTTCACTCCTAGTGGACATTGTACACTAACCTTTACAACAAGCAACAAAAAGATCAATTTCAATATTCTTAGTATATGTATCTTATAATATAGAAGATAAGAGACATCCAAACATTTTTTTTAGCAATCATTCAAGAATGTTTTGTGCTAGTCATTGGTCATGATCA
The DNA here is from genome assembly GCA_009831015.1 of Picea engelmannii. Taxonomy (NCBI): domain Eukaryota; kingdom Viridiplantae; phylum Streptophyta; class Pinopsida; order Pinales; family Pinaceae; genus Picea; species Picea engelmannii. The sequence continues at coordinate 297,472 of ML783267.1, read as the reverse complement.
TGTGATCTCCTATATTTTATTTTATTCGATCAAGTTCAATATTCTTAGTATCTATATCTTATAATATAGAAGATAAGATACATCCACACAATTTTTGTGATCAATCATTCAAGAATGTTCTGTGCTAGTCATTGGTCATGATCTTGTGATCTCGTATATTTTCTTTTATTCTTGCACAATGCTTATAAATCATATCCATGTTCTCTAGAATATTGATTTAACTTAGAGTTCTATTAATGACATTACTATCTCAAGGCTTATAAATCATATCAATGTTCTCTATAATAATTGATTTAACTTAGAGATCTATTAATGACATTTTCTAGAGAGTATTACTATCTCAAGGCTTAGTGAAGTTCCAATTTTTTTTTACTACTAAAGTGTATTAAAACATGTGTCAACTATTTGTGAAAAAAATTCCTACCATAGTTAGATGTTAAGAATGCATGTTAAAATGACATAACTTAGTAACTATGGTGAAAAATGTTTATAGTGAATCTCATCTTGGACAAGTCAAGTGCTTCATGAGATGATGAGAATTCATTTTTATGTTTCTCTAAAACATTACATAAAATCTAAAGGTTTTCACATTATGCATGGTAAGGAGTGAATATATCACTACGTTATTTTAGATTTAATTTCCACTTCTACCCACTTTTCTTGTTAACTAATACCACTTCCTTTAAAAGAAACTTACCTTGTTATGAAATGTGATTTGACATAATATTGATGTAGGAGGGGAGAAAATTAAATATGATAAATTAAAGAAAGTACAATGATGAATCTTAAGGAGTTCCCTTCAACTAGTGGTTTCAAGCATAATAGGAAAATTATAAAAGATAAAATTAAGAATATGCTATATTGTTTGAGGGGAAAATTTTAATTTTTTTTATAAAGAGGAAATATAATAATATTCCAATCTTATCAAAGACATCAAATCCATTTAAAACACATAAAATAATTAATCGTCTATAAAATAGAGCAAAGACAAGTTGAATGGGATATGTTTTAAAACATTTAATCATTGAAAATAGGTATATTGATACCTTGTAATAGAGATAGAGAAAACATGGAATTTTTTTTTTTATTGATAACTTGTAATAGAGATAGAGAAGGCATCCCAATAGATAAGGAGTGATATTGAAAAAATTAACATGCTTTAAAACATAAGAATTAGTTTCTCAATTAAAGATACTAGTTTTTAAATTGATATTAGTTTTTAAAAGATAGGTTGAACAAAATTTGTTTATGAATACTTATATAGAGAACACATGGCACCACATGTTTATTAATAAATCTTAATAGAAATAAACAAGAGATGGCAATAGATAGGAGTGACATGAAAAAAAATTAACATACCTCATATCTCACAAAATGTCAATGTAGATATTTTAAAAATAAATAAATAAATAAAATGCACTTAAGATAAAATAAAATCAACATTATATGAAGAAAAAAAAAATATAATGGTTGAGTATATGTTTTAAAAGATGAAATACAAGTGAAAAAGATGAATGATCAAAGAAGTTTACATTTAAAATTTTAGGTATGAGAAAGTAAGCTTATTTATCTCGCAAGTGAGATCAATAATATAAAATGTTATAATTTCAATATTCAATAAATTTAAAATTTTATGGTTAATCGAAATAAACAAGAAACATGCATTTTTTTGTTTGAAATTTGGTAAAAAAAAAAAAAATTTTAACTGAAACGGGTAATTTTTATTAGAGAATTGAATCTGGTTGGGCCAAGGCCAAAACAACCGTTTAACCTTCCTGCAAGGAGGAATTACATAGGAACAACATCGCGCTTAATCTACAAGGGAGCAACACAAGGGAGCAGCCCATGGAAACAACTTCAAGGGAACAACACAAGGGAAAAGCCCAAGGGAACAACCCAAAGGAATAACACAAGTGAACAACACAAGGGAACAACCCATGGGAACAACTTTAAGGGCACAATGCAAGGGAATAGCCCGAGGGAACAACACCAGGGGACATCCAAAAGGAACAACACAAGTGAATCAACACGAGAGAACAACACAAGGGAACAACACAATTGAACAACATCATGGAGTTTCATCTTGTTTATTACGGGATGGGGGTCCACACAGGGATTTCATCATTTCTCCTCAGAGTTCCTGAGGGAAGTAGGCAGCCCATATTCACCTTTTCATATGGTTCCTTGTTCGATCCATGGAGGATGTGGTAAAAGTGAGGGGAGGAGAAGTCTTGCAGCACTTGACAGAGTCTTTGTAAGGCCTTGTTTATTACTGGTTTGTTGACTTGATTATTCATGTTTAAAATCTTAATCAGGATTTCAGAGTCTCCAAAGATTTTTATTTCTTTGGCACCCTTTTTTCGCATTATCTAACAAGCTTTTAGCAGCGCAAGAATTTTAGCCTCATTATTTGTTCTCTAACCCAAACCCCACCTCAAGCTGTCTTTTCGTCTTCCATCCGAGCAGTAAATCACTCCACCTGATCCTGAATTCCCTAGGTTTCCTTTGGAGGCTCCGTCGAAAAAGATTGAGGCTAAGCCTTGCTACCTCCACCAATATTGAAAAACTGCATCTTTGTCTCACAAACACCAACTTGGAGTTTTTAAAGGGTGAATAGTGGTTTGAGTTTTGTCTCAGAAGGTGAAGGTTCCAGTCCATTTCTTTTCTTTGGGAAGAAGAGTAATTTCTTTCATGGCGAAGTGATTTGTTGTTGTTTCGAGAAGGAGAGATTTTTCTTTCGCAACCATCGTTGTGGGGGAAGACGGGGTGTTGTTGAAGATCTAGTCGTTTCTGGCCAGCCATAGTTTCCAGCAAATGTATTTGGGGATGGCCTGCCAAATTCTTCTCTAGGTTGGACTACTTTGGATCTATTGAGAATAACGCGCCTTCCATGAGGAGAATAAATCATTCACTGATATATGTCTCGAAGGTGTGGCATTTAGGGCTTGAAGAGAGATTTTCCAAACTTCTTGAGCAAAAGGGTAGTCTACAAATAAATGTTCCATCATTTTAGATGCACAACAACACATGGGGCATCTATGAGTACCTATGAAGCCTCGTTTTTCCATTTTTTTGCCCGTTAAAGTCTTCTTGTGCATTAGAACCCAACTAAAGAAGTTTACTTTTGGAAGACTGAGGGGATCCCAGATCTGCTTCGAGAGGGTTGTTGTCTCATTCAGAGCTTGAGTGGGATGCAGAGTGTTATAGCCTTGGGCTACTGAGTAGAAGCCATATTTTCCCCATCCCCATTTATCCCTTGACATGAGATGTACAGGTGCGCAATCCGTCAACGCAGCAAGGAGGAGGGATTTTTGTGAATGCATTTGATTTGAAACACCTGAGAGATCCCATCTTTTCCATCTTCCAGGGTCATCCCATGCAGGGATGTCTGCGAATTTGTTTATGCCACGCTGAGAGAGCCATGCGTGGATCTCCATGAGATCTTCTAATTCTATGAGGGGGGCGCTTCCCATAATGTTGTCTTGCCATAGCATAGTTTTTTTTCCATTCCTTGGGATTCGAAATAGATACTTCTGAAAGGATTCTAATCTGCGACTGCAGAGATTCCAGATCGAGGTTCGTTTGGGGATGTTCACTACCTAGAGGTTTCTCATAGAGGCACCATTGAGATATTTTTTTTTTAAATATTTCTTACTGGATGTCTGTGATTTTCATAAAGGTTCTAGATGATTTTACCTCCCAAATCTAGGTTTTCAAGTTCACGGTCTCTTACTTGTAGGCTACCTTCAACATAGGGGCATTTGATAGTTTCCCATTTGACTAAGTGGTATTTATTTTGGTTTCCTTTGCCTCCATGCCAAAGGAAGTCTTTAATCATCTTTGTGATCTGATTCATGATCACCTTCGAGGCTAGGAGAAAGGAAGCTTGGTAGATTGGCAAGGAGGACATAACTGATTTAATGAGGGTGAGTTTTCCAGCATTGGTGAGCCACTGTCCACGCGAGGCTGAGATTTTAGCTTTGAATTTTCTTATGATTTCCTCCCACAGAGAGGATTTGTTGGAGCCCAGGGTTAAGGGGAGTCCCAAATACTTTATTTTTTTCGAAGAAGCATAGCCCAGGAAGCCCAAGTAAAGGCCTATTCGTTGAATAGTTTGTTTATTTGTGTTCCACCCAAACACTGCAATTTTTCTTTTATTGATAAGGGCTCCGGAGATGCTGCAGAAGATTTGAAGTATTTCGTTGATTTTTTTTGCAATTTTTATGGAGGCTCCACCTAGCATGAGAGAATCATCTACAAAGAGGGCGTGGTTGATTGGGTCAATTCCTTTCATGAGCTTAATGCCTGGGAATTTACCGGTCCTCTTTTCAGCGATCAACTTTCTTCTTAGAGTATCAGCCATCAGGATGTGCAAGAAGGGGGAAAGAGGGAATCCTTGCCTTAATCCCCTGGAGGCCTGAAAAAGGCCTAAAAATAGTTTGTTGGCTTGCCATTTACTAGAGGGACTATCCAAGTCTTTTCAGTGAAAGCTTTTATTAACTTGACAAAATCAGTGCAAAATCCAAAAGAGAGGAGAACTTTGTACAGGAAAGACAGGTTTACCTTTTCAAAAGCGTTTTCCATGTTGAGCTTTATCCACATCCCTTGCTCCTATCGCTGGTGACTGGAATGTATGGCTTCTTGGACCTGTATTACATTGTCAAGGATATGTATCTCCTTGAAAAAACCGCCTTGCATGGGAGAAATGATTTTCTCTAGAAAGGGATTGATTCTATTTGCCAATAGCTTGGACATAATTTTATAAGAAGTGTTGCAGAGTGAGATAGGGATGAATCTTTTGAAGGAGCTTGGGTTAACTTCTATGGGAATTAAAGCTAAGAAGGTGGAGTTAGTGCTGCCTCTGACTTTATCTCTTTCGTGAAAATATTTAATCATCCTCAAAAGTTCACTCTTGATTATGTCCCAACATGATCTATAAAAATGGATTGTGAATCCGTTTGGTCCTGGGGCTTTGTCAGGTTCCATGGACCAAATGACATTGTTGATTTCTTCTTCAGAAAAAGGTTTCATGATTGTTGAGCTGTCGTTCTTGCTTACGAGAGAGGGAATCTGTGAGAGTAAATCTGAGATAATATTTTTAGAGCCAGAGCATTCTTCCTTATAAATTCCCTTGAAGTAAGTTTTTGTTGCATCCTTGAGCTGCTCAAACCCTTTGTGGATCAAACCATGAGAGGAGGTGATTTCCGAAATGTGGTTTTGGGAGAGGCAGGTTTTGAATTGCCGATGAAAGAATGAGGTTTTTCGGTCTCCATATTTTAGCAACAAGCTTCGAGACTTAAGCCTCGAATACTCTTCTTCGTGACGAAAAACACATAAAATTTTTCTTTGGGCTGCTTGTTTTTTCTCTAAATCTGACCTGAAGATGTCTTTGGTCTCCATTTCAACTTGAAAATTTGATAACTGTTGAACAGTCTCTTGTCTATGTCTCAGTGGAGTATTCATGGGATTTTTAACCTAGGTTTTCAATGCATGTTTTGTTGCTTTTAATTTATGTTCCCACACAAAGCTTGGAGACCCTGAAATAGGAGAGGACCATGCTCAATGGACAGTTTCAAGAAATCCCTTCTTTTCTATCCAAAGAGGGATGAAACAGAAAGGGATTGGGCCCATATTTTCTTCTTCTTCCAAATTCAAGAGGATAGGTTTGTGATCAGAAGTCAGTTTTGGGAGGATCTTGGAGGAAATTATCCTTCTTTCTTGTAGAAACGTGCTATGAATTAAGAATCTGTCCAAGCAAGATGACATGTGATCAACCCAAAATCTATTGTTTGTCCAGGTGTAAAGGCCTTTCGAAGGCTTGAAATCAAGGAGGTCCCACTGATGGACTAGCTCCTCAATGAAGGGGAGCATTTGGTCCCTGCTACTATTGCCTCCTCTCTTTTCTTTGGTTCAAATATAAGGTTTAGAACTCCTACTAGAATGATGTTTGAAGGGGAGAAAATCTCTAAAAAATCTGCTAGCTTTTGCCAACAATCTTTCTTCTCAGAGTAACTAACAGGAACATAAATATTGAAGAGAGAGAGAGAGAGAGAGATATTACTTGGGATATGATGGAGTTCAGTGAAAATCCAATGCCGAGTCTCAAAGGAGCTTTCTAAATGAAATTTGTCCGGCGCCCATAAGGTTGCAAGGACACCTAAAGAGCCCCTTGCGCTGATGGCTTTGCCTGCATTTTTCTTTCATTTTTGTTTGTTGATTTCTAGAAGGTTGTCCCCTTCAATTTCTATCTCTTGGAGCAAGAGAATCTCGGGAGGGTCGAGTTTTAGAAGGTCTTTGACTGCTTCGGCCTTCGAAGGGTTCCCCAAGCCTCTGCAATTCCAAGAGACTATACAAATTATTTACTGGAGTGGGGGGGGGCTCCCTTTGGAGGTCTTGTTCTGGTATTCCTTCTAATGGAAATTTCAATGGTGGGTTGGATTCCTTTCATTTTTTTCCTCTCAACTTATTCTTCTCTTGCTTCTTTATGTGATTTTCTCCCTGCTCTTTTTTAATATCTTTCAAAAGACTCATCCTCCGAAGATCCCGAGTTTTCTGTAGGTTTCTTCTTTATTATATCTGTGTAGCAAGGGGAGGAGGAGGCTCCAATTGGGGGGTTGGGATGGATCTCACCATTGTTTTTTCCTATTGTGGGGGAGAGGGTCTATTGTTCCAATTCCTCAATCATTGGTTCCGGGATTTCTGGAGGGTTGTTGAGGATTTCAAAGGGGTTTTTGGAAGACTCTGGGATTGGGAGGGATGAGCTCCCTTCCCCAAGGGCATTCCCTACAGTGGGGGTGTCGGGCCCCTTTAACGACCCTTTCCCTTTAGATCTATTGTTGGGTATTTACAGGTTTCTTTCTGAACCTAGGTCCATTGATTTCCTTTCAAGTTTTCCACCTCCTCCTCGACTTTCTTTTTGCAATGCCAGGTGAAATGACTGTAGCCATGGCAATACCTGCATTTAAATGGAAGTTGTTCATAGTCCAATTCTTGGATGTAAGACCAGTCTGCAACCTTTAGTTGTATGGATTTTGGTATTCCCACCTCCAGATCGACTTCCACACATATTATTGCAGAGGAATATTCTTTCTTTCTGTCATCTTTTTCGATGTATTTTCTGAGGGTATTTCCAATGGCATCTAGGGACTCTGGATTCTAGCAATGCAGGGGTAAATGAGGAAGACGCACCCAGACCGGAACAGTTGAGGGCACGTCTTGCGTTGGATCGAAATCTGGAGACCATTTGTTCAGGTATAGACCTTGAGGTCCCATAAAATATGGTTCGTTCCTGAAGATGAGATTTATGTCTTCTAATTTGTCAAAAACAATGACGAAGAATCCCCTGCCAACCAGATGGCTTCTGATGCCTTCCTGTACTAAAGGACTTCAGTTCCTCTGCACCCACACATCTACGACTTTGGGAGAAGGCCATAAGCCCGTGAACTGCCCAATGAGCCCCCGCTCAACCAATTTCAGTGCAGATCTACAGGTTTCCTCAGGTGGTCGGTCGATTGAAGGGATGTTGTCCAGTTTTTTAATGAATTTATGTTGTGAATCTGAGGCATGTTGTTTATTGCATGGAACGACCAACTTTCTCAAAGCATCAATATCAGGATGGAGAGGAGGTGGGGGATCCTCAAGGCCCCCTCCTAGGGCCATGGCAAGGGGGAAGGTGGGAAGGGGGCACTTCAGTGAGCGCACATGTGGCTTGGGGAAGGTTTTTCAGCCAGTGCAAATATGATTGATCCACCAAAACATCCAATTTTTAAAAGGTATGTGGGCTTGGCGCAGTTAAGCTTTGTTCCGCGACTAGACCACATCCTTGCTCGGATTTCAATTGATAAAATTGTATATATTAATTGTTAACATTGCAAAAACAAGTTGAAATATGAATATTCTAAGATGTTAAATCCATTTTTACATTAAAAGCAATAATCTCATTAGTAAAAAATTACAATTTCAATAAATATTTAATGTATATATATCAATCATCTTTCTTCTTTATATATTATTGTGTCAATAAAAATTTATGTATGTATATCAATCATCTTTCTTCTAATGTATATATTTCAATCATCTTTCTTCTAAGTTGATCATTGCTATAATATCATGTCGATATATATCGCTCCTTTATTTTATTGTACTAATAAATTATGCTATCTAGAACTTTAATGCCATTATGTAAATCAAGCACTCTATTATCAATGTGAACCTTACAATCTACCATACATTCTTAATGTGAACCAAATGGCAACATATGGACAGACATGGTGTAAATCAAAATAATTAATAAAATGAATAATCTCAAGAAACATGGTCGGATTTCAAAGGTTTTTGGAATACTCTAGCTTACAAGCATACTGCATTAAGTCACAACTTTATTTGGACAAAGAAAACGTTGCCCTTGCAACGCACAATCCTGGTGCTACACATCACAAGAATTATTATTTGTATTACTCTCAAACTTCATGATGATGCAAATGCGAATGATCTTCATTACGGACCAACGACCGGTGGCGGCCTGCATGCACGTAAAATATGTAAATTAATACAGACGTGGATCCATGAAAATATGAATCAGAAAAGGAAAGAAAGAAAAGCTCAAAAGGGAACCTACAGACGATCGCAGTCAACCCTGCATTTCTCAAACAAAGGAGTTACGCCGGCGAGAAGTGGCTGCAATTCCATGCGCGCCTGGCAAGCACAAAGAATATCGTGGCTTATGACACGACAGCAATCTTGAATGAAGCACTGTATAGGATGGATAGGATTGATGACTTGCAGGACACATCCATGTAAAGCCTCTTTCAGATTACCAACGCACCCTAAGATTACCAACACCTGCACCTCCCCCAATCAGCTGACCAACAGTACCTCCAATCAATGCAACGGCCAATATCGTGATCAACAGCTTCAGCGTCAACATCTTGATTTTCATCATCTTCTTCGTGTCTTCTTGATTGCAGTGGAAGACGTCATCGAACGTACTCTTATAAAAAAAAACGGAAAATGATAGATTTTGAGCAAAGAAATTAAAGAACTTCGTAAAATTCAAACATAAAAACCTGATACCATAATACGAGCCGGGTCGAATTTGGAGGTATATCATCATGTCTGTCCATCTGGTGGTTTAAATAGAAATAGAAGCAAAATTATTCATATTGCCACGATCATAAGATTCGGCATATCTACAAGTATGATCTGCAGATCGCTAGAGCACAATTTCACACAACTCCCATAGATCGTGCCTCGGACTTCTTTCCAGGGCAGTGTGGCGCTAATAGATCGTACCTCAGACTTCTTCCCAGTGTAGTGCCGCAATAGCCAAGGAGTAGTTTGGAAATTAAACGAGTCAAATGCCATACGGTTGGGTTTATATGAGTGAACAAAATTATTTTTTATTAAATACTTAACACTAATTTATCATTCGTATATGTTGTTATGCATCATTGAAGGACCAACTTTTTTTTAAAGAGTGTAGATATAGTTCTAGCAGCTCATAAATTATTTTAAAAATGGTTAAGGGTGAGTGCAAGTTTATGATAGTTTCTCATGATTCATAACTTAACGTTCATGTGTCCCTAAAACATTTTATTTGGAACAAGACACATTTCCTGTTAACAAAAACTCTCTCTGTTTCTCTGCCAACTCTTTTTCCTTCTCTCCTTCCTTTTATCTT
>ML783267.1:264068-287375 GCA_009831015.1 Picea engelmannii | reverse complement strand
CCCCTCTCTCTCTCTTCGCTTCTCTCTCTCCTTGTTCCTCTTTCCTTCCCAATATCTCTCCATTCTCCTCTTTGTCCCCCTCTCTATCCCTATCTCTCTCTAACTCCCTCTTTCCCCCAATCCTCCTCTCTCTTTGATTTTCACCTATCTCCCTCTCCACTACTCTCTCCCCCCTCACACCCTTATATATCTCTCTCTCTATCTCCCTACCCTCCCCACTCTCTCTATATATATGTCTATCTCATTCATCCTATATCTCCATCCCTCTCTCTTACTCTCTCCCCATCTCTCCCTCTCTCTCTATCTACCCCTCTCCCGCTCCCCCTCCCCCCTATATGATCTCTCTCTCTCCCTTTCTCACTCGCTTTATGTCTCCCCCTATCCCTTTATGTCTCACTTTCTCACTAGCTTTATGTCTCCTCCTCTCTTCCTCCCCCCTATATGACCTCTCCCTCTTATAGTCCCTCTCCCCCTCTCTCTCCCTCTCCATCCCCACTCTCTCTATCCCACTCACTCTCTCTCTTTAGAAATCTAAAAATATCTTTAACTTTTTACATTTGCTTAAGTTATGAAATAATTATGAACTCGTATTTTCAACTTTTAACATTTACTTTGGGTTTGCGTTAACTTTAAACATTTACTTAAGGTATGGAATCATTCCTATGGTGTATGGTAAACATGAGAGAAGAGGACCTAAATAGTACATACTAGAGATTTGTATTTATCGCGAGAGGGTGTATGGTAAACATGAGAGAAGAGGACCTAAATAGTACATACTAGAGATTTGTATTTATCACGAGGGTGTTTACATTAGAGGAGATAAACATTAGTGATTGCAAGATTACAGAAGTTCCATTTAAATATGATTTTATTTATTTAAATATGTATTTATTTGGAATTCATGTGATTTTATCACCATGTATCAATGCATATCTTTAAAGTATACATTGTATGTCATTACCCGCATTTTTTTATTTTCTCTATATTTATTTATTTTAAATAAGTGCATGGAATAATCCAAGAGATAATATGATAAAAATTGTTTATAAAATTATAAAATTTATCACTTATATAACTTATTAACTCATTTTTGGAATGATATCATGTATTGAGATTGGGCTGGGTTTCCGGCTTCTCCACCTCTTTGTGGGTTAGCCCAGAATTTATTATGAAACCTAAATGGGAGAACCTAATACCTTAAATTTGTTATGTTTTATTACAAGGTTAAATGCTTTAAAGTTTGAATAATTAAAAATTTAAATGTTTTCATGTTTCAATGTTAGTGTTAAAATGTTTAAGTTTTTCAATATGAGAATGTTTAAAAATTTTATAGATATTTATTTTTAAATGTTTGCATGTTAAAATGTTTCAATGTTAATGTTAGAATGTTTAAGTTTGAGAATGTTTAAAATTTTTGTAGATATTTAGAATTATCTTTAGTGTTTGAAACTTGGAAAAATGAAATGTGCTAAGATGAAAGACAGAACTTTTGTAGGTTTAATAATATTAGTTATTTGTAAGTTTTGATTGTGTATTAAAAATAGCTTTAAAGTTGCTAGAATTTCAAATAATTAAAGCTATCCGTGTAAAAATACATCTGAATTATATTAGGTTGCAAAACTAAATTAATATGTGATTTTAGGTGCTGGATATTCAAAATATATAAAAAATATGGATATATAAAAAATGTGTGAGCATACTAATTTTAAAGCATGTGTACAATAATAAACGTTAAGTTTAGTCATCTGCACGTATGAAAAAATAACAACAAATATAGAGGAGCTATGAAGAAACAGAATCAAAGAAAACCTAAACGACTCACTGCTCACAAAATAATGTCATGTGATTTGTTTACATGCAAAAAAATTATTCAAAATAGCCCGATGAGTAACTATTATTCAAAATAGCCTCGTGAGTAACTAGGGTGAGTAACTAGGGTTGGGTTTATCATTTTACTTGACCTATTTTTCTACCCTTCAAGTTTAGTTAGGATTTGCTATGGCTCTATCTCTATGTATTTCTATGGGTTGTGTTCATGCTTTTAAATTTATAGCAGTTACTTAAACAATGACCACATACTGACAACCTTTACTTACAGTGTTTGGATTTAAAACCGTCGACCCAACTCACAATCATTATAGTATACTGAACCTTTAATCTTACACTCTATTACTGTTTTCAATGTCCTACTTGACCTCCATTCATGCACCAAATGTATTCTCTATAACGTTTTCCATACACACCATAGTCGTTCCCAATATTCCATCTAAAAATAAAGTATTTCTCAGCTAGCATAAAACATACTACAAGTGGTGGACATGCAATACATCTTCCCAATATTCCATCTAAAAATAAAGTATTTCTCAGCTAGCATAAAACATACTACAAGTGGTGGACATGCAATACATCTACAAATAAATTATTTCTCAGCTGGCATAAAACATATTACAAGTGGTGGACATGTAATCAGATGTATGAATATCCTATTTGTCATGCACTTTAATGTGTCGACAAAATTTCACCAAAAGATATAGATTTTATAGGCCATCCTAGTTAGCCCAATTAGTCTTGTCATTTTAAATTGTAGTAAAACCATTTTGACATAAATATATTGAATATACATTAAAAGTAATGTTTGTTTGCAATGATTTTTTTTTATCTAATTTTTCTCATTTGAAAATTTTAGGTTATTGGCATCTCCATCTCTCTTATGGTATTATCGACTAATTCATTATGAACCATAAATGTCTTCAATTTATTGGAAACTTTAATCTATTAATTATGTTATCAAATTACTTAAGTGGCCCTTACCTACTCTTATATATGAATCTTTGCAATGTTTACTAATGTTGACTATGTGGTATTATCGACTAATTCATTATGAACCATAAATCTCTTCAATTTATTGGAAACTTTAATCTATTAATTATGTTATCAAATTACTCAAATGGCCCTTACCTACTCTTATATATGAATCTTTGCAATGTTGACTATGTGGATTGACATTTTATTAAAAGTTTAATAGTTTAAATATTCAAATTTTTAAGAATCTAAATAATTAAATGTTAGATTGTTAAAAATTTTTGTATATATTAAAAATTATTAATTAAATGTTAGAATGTTTAAAAAAAATGTACATATTAAAAATGATTAAAAATGGTTATGGTTTGCCATGTTGAGCTTATTCAAGTCTCTCATGATCTTTTAACTCATAGATATAGAGAATGGAACTAGTAGAGGATTACCTTGGACAACTTGACTATAATTAAATCAATAAAATAAGAATTTGAAAACCAACAATTAGAATAAAAATGGATATTATCATTTTTTATTTGAAAAATATTTATGCATAAATGAATATTTAGATTTCTTGTATATCAAGTATTTTTACTTAAATATGTGCCATTCAAATTTATAATATTACCCATTCTTTCAAAATTTTGGAACCTTTTAAACTGAACTAAACTCGGCTTATGCTTACCCTGTTGACTTCAACTTTATGCTTTAAACATAATCTTCATTCTTCAAAATTTATCTTACACTTATGCTCAAAAAACTATATATTGAATTTTTGAAAAATTACCATGTTTTTTCCTTTTAAAATCCACCTTTTGTTGAGAAGAAATGAGACAATGTAGCCTTTTTAATTATGCCCTTTATCATAAGCATATCATATCATAAACAATTTCTTTTAAAACTGATCATAAGCATACCAAAAATATTTTCAAACTAATCATTGTATATTTACTTAAGCTGGTTCAATTTTTTGTTTTAATCTTCATGTCAATGGTTATAAGGTTTTATTTGTCTTGATATAACCACTTATATTAATCCTTCTTATCATTTCTGATTTTATTTATGGTTCTATGTTTTATTTTTTATTATAAAATGCTTCAATTAATTAAGTATTTGGAGTTGTTTATCATTTGAGATTTAGAGTTGGTATTTTTATGGCTTCTGTTATCCGTATTGATTAGAATTCAATTTATTTTTGATAATATTTCAATTTATTTGTAAACACTGTAGGGATTTTTTTGAATCTCATTCTTTATTGTCACAATGCAATCCAATTTCCATCAATGAATTTGGATTTCTCACTTCTTTGTCTCATCATGAAAACCAATTTTCCCTTTCATAATACCTGAATATCTTAATCAAAATGATCCCATATTGCCACTAACTAGTCGTGAGAGACCATCATTAGCTTGCACTCACCCTGAAGCTCCAAACTTTTTTGATGACTAAAGTGTATGAAAAAGTGTGTCAACTATTTGTGGAAAAAATTTACTACCATAGTTAGATGTTAAGAATGCATGTTAAAATGACATAAATTAGTAGTTATGGTGGGAAATTATGATAGTTAAACTCATCTTAGACAAGTCAAGTGCTTCATGAAATGAATAGTTAGTTGAACTTTTTTTTTCTAAAACATTACATAGGATCTAAAGGTTTTCACATTGTGCATGGTAAGGAGTGAATAGATCACACCTTTATTTTATATTTAATTTCCACTTTTACCCACTTGGTCCCTTTAAAATAAAATTATGTTTCTATGAAATGTTAGTTGAGATAATATTGATGTACGAGGGGAGAAAATTATATATGATAAATTAAAGAAAGTAAAAAGATGACTCATAAGGAGTTCCCTTTAACTAGTGTTTTAAAGCATAATAGGAAAATTATAAAAGAGAGTTAAGAATATGCTAGTGTTTTAAAGCATAATAGGAAAATTATAAAAGAGAGTTAAGAATATGCTAGTGTTTTAAAGCATAATAGGAAAATTATAAAAGAGAGTTAAGAATATGCTAAATGTTTGAAAAGAACTTCCTCATCCTTTTCAAGGGGAAATATACTCAAATTCTTATCTTATCAAAAACATCAAATCCGTTTAAAACACATGAAATAATTACTAGTTTCTAAAATACAACAAATATAAGTTGAATGAGATATGTTTTAAAATATTTAATCATTCAAAATAGGTTTATTGACACCTTGTAATAGAGATAGAAAACACATGAAAACACACAAATTTATTAATAAATGGTAATAGAGATAGAGAATACATCGCAATAGATAGGGAGTAATATAGAAAAAATTAATATGCTATAGTTGCTCAACCAAAACTACTAGTTTTTAAAATAGAGAGAAGATAAGTTGAGCAAAATATGTTTATGAATACTTAGAATAAAAACACATGGCACCACATGTTTATTAATAACTCTTAATAGAAATATAGAAGGCATGGCAATATATAGGTGTGATATGGAAAAAATTAACATGCATATATCCCACAAAATGTTAATGTAGGTATTTAAAAATAAATAAATAAAATGCACCTAAGATAAAATAAAATCAAAATGTTAATGTAGGTATTTAAAAAATAAATAAATAAATAAAATGCACCTAAAATAAAATTAAGATATTAAGAAGAAAACAAAAATATAATGGTTGAGTATATTAAGATGAAATACAAGTGCAAAAGATGAATGGTCAAAGAATTTTACATTAAAAAAAATTAGGTATGAAAAAGTAAGATTAGCTATCTCAACCATTCCGTCAAGTGAGACCAAATAATATAAAATGTTGTAGTCTAAATATTATATAATTTAAATTTTTATGGTTAATGAAAATAAACAAGGAACATGCTTTTTTATTTGTTTGAAATGAGATAAAATTAATTTTGAATTGATGGAATTGTATATATTAATTGTTAACATTACAAAAACAAGTTCAAATAAACAAGGAACATGCTTTTTTATTTGTTTGAAATGAGACAAAATTAATTTTGAATTGATGGAATTGTATATATTAATTGTTAACATTACAAAAACAAGTTCAAATATAGGTTTTTTAGGATGTTAAATCCATTTTTACATTAAAAACAATAATTTCATTAATAAAAAAATAAAATTTCAATAAAGATTTAATAACTTTATTTTAATGATAAAAAAAAAAGGTAAAAATTATAAAAATTTTAACTTTCTATATATCAATTTTATATTTTTATAAACAAATAAAAAATAAATAAAATCAATAATTATTTAATAAGTAAAAATAAAATAGAATGTTTTAAAAATAAAAAATTATTTAATAAGAAAAATAAAATAAAATGTTTTAAGAATTCAGCTTTTCATATTTTTCTAAATATCTTAAAAAAATATAACTTTCTGCTAATTTATATATATCAATGATCTTTCTTCTAAGTTAGTTATTACTATAATATCATGCATATATATATATTGCTCCTTAATTACATTGTAGTAATAAATTATACTAGCCCACACTTTAATGTTAATATGTAAATCAAACATTTTATTATTATCCTTTTTTCTTATCATATTTTATGAACCTTGTTTTAAAAATTCACCTTGTTCATATTTTTGTCAGTATCTTAAAAAAATATAACTTTCTGCTAATTAAGCCTATAAGTATCCCCTATTTAATAGATGATTTAATGAACCTTTTAATTACAAATTTCAATCTTATGAAGTGCATTTATGAATGCGTTCATTTCCTTGTTCAATAATTAGCATGGATTAATTATACAAATAGTGACCAAGTTTTTATTATGGATATGAAGGGTTTGTTTTTGCCACGTTCCAGTAATTAACAACGATTAATTCTACGAATAGAGACCAAGTTTTTATGGATCTGAAGCGTTTTCTTAACCTTTCATAACTGGCCTGTGGTAACATGGATTGCGCTTTTTCCTAAAATTTCATAACGGGCCTACACTTGTTGGTAGGATGGGTAGCCGAATCTGCCTTCACATCTTTACCAATGCCCATAAACAGATTCTGTTTTCTTATCAACGGTGCGGTAACGTTTCATGTGTACAGTGGAGCCTACAGGGCCTTATCGTTCTATGATGCTTGCAAAATCAAACATATACTTTATTTATATATATATTTATATTTTGTTGAACATTTAAGCGATCTCCTCCTGGAATGTTTATTGTTTGGCAATGTAATGTCCAAATATTTTTTCAGGAATCGAGCCACTCTTCTAGCATATCTATGTCAGTGTCCATTTTGAAGGCGCACAATTGTTTATAGAATGGAGAGGTTCAAATATATGAAAACCCTAAGGTTAAAATGGTCGTACTATTCCAACATATATGAAAACCCTAAGGTTAACATTTTTCCTGTGTCTTCCTTTTCAGGTATTATCAACCTCACGACCACCGAACCTGTGAGTTGCCAAAGTCGTATGCTTTTTGTTTTTACATTTTAATGTTTTATCGTATGTTTGATGAGGACACGACGAAATTGAGATTGGACATTAGCACCTCGATGTCGAAATTGTCCTCGCAGTTTAACCCTCGTGGATTTGCCAGAAATAAAATAATCTTATATTATGTAGGTCAAGATAATGCATCCATTATGTTTTGCTAACTCAATCTCATTAATAAATTAAATATGTTATTTTTTAGCGGAAAATGCAAGCGTTCGATGAGAAAATGATGTAATATTAGGCGCATTCAATAGATGGGTAAATTTTAGCATTAAAGAAAGAAACACAGCCATAATACCTATACCATGTTCGAGGGAGATAAAAGTCAGAGTTAAACTGCACAATGTAGCGATTAATACTGTTATTATGAAATTAGTTAATGGATTATGCGTGCCATATTATAAGAAATTTGTCCTTAGTTCAGGCGGATTATACCATACGAGTGCCACACCGTCATAACCTGATTACGGTTTTCGGAAAAGGTTTAATACTGATAATATGAATTTCAACTCAAGGAAACATCGATGAATAAATGATCATTGAGAAACATATTCACTAAATTAAGAATTAAACTTACCAATGCCACACTATAGGCTAATTGAAATGGTGACAACAAAATAGGAAATAATCTGATTCAGACTATGGAGTAGATGGGGAAGCTCAGAGTTTCACATTTTTTCCAATATCAAGATTTAAATGAGGTCATATTCTTTTTCAATATGAAGATTTAAATGAGGTCAATAAGTTAGTTAAGGTTTGTAATAGATGTGAATGATAATAATATATTTATCAATCAAAATATTAAACACTAGTAATAATCATTTTATAAAAGTGGTTGATATAAGTGGATAGACACCATTTTTCACATTTCCAAATTAATGTTAGGTTATCCTTGTTAAATGTAGTCTTGAAATGATAAGGTGAATTTAATTTGACTTAATAAGTAATTTGAAAAAATGCTATTCAAATATTTGAATTCTGAAAAAGATAAATTTATATTTATTTATATTATGAAAAGGTTTTCATGGTTTCTTACTTCACAAGATAATTTTTTATCTCTATCTCCATCTTGTCAAATTCCTTTGAGGATTATTTCCAAGTTTTTCAATCCACATAGTGGAAATGGACCTAGAATTTACTTTGCTTTTAAACATCCACTACCTTAATATCACCATAGATTTATTAAACATACAATAGATCCAAAATACAATTAAGTTGAAAATATTCTTAATTTAGTGAATATGTTGTTGAGTGATCATTTATTTATCGGTATTTGCTCGAGTTGAAATTCAAATTATCAGTATTAAACCTTTTCCGAAAACTGTAATCAGGTTATGACGGTGTGGCACATGTATGGTATAATTCTCCTGAACTAAGGACAAATTTCTGATAATATGGCATGCATAATCCATTAACTAACTTCATAATAACAGTATTAATCACTACATTGTGCAGGTTAACTCTGACTTTTATCTCCCTCGAACATGGTATAGGTATTATGGTTGTGTTTCTTTCTTTAACATTAAAATTTACCCATGTATTGAATGCCCCTAATATTACGTCATTTTTTCGTTGAATGCTTACATTTTTAGCTCGAAAATAACATATTTAATTTATTAATGAGATTGAGTTAGCAAATCATAATGCATGGATTGTCTTGACCTATATAATATAACATATATATATATATATATATATATATAAACAAAAATCGATGTCCGATCGCAATTTTGTCGCGCCCTCATCAAGCAAATGCTAAAACATTAAAATGTAAAAACAAAAAGCAGACGACTTTGGCAACTCACACATTCAGTGGTCGTGAGGTTGATAATACCTGAAAAGGAAGACACGGGAAAAATGTTAACCCTAGGGTTTTCATATCTGCTGGAATAGTACGACCATTTTAAAATGCATAGAAACTTACCATAGAATATTTGAACCTCTTCAATGTATAAAAAATTGTGCGCCTTCAAAATGGACACTGAAATAGATATGCTAGAAGAGTGGCTCGATTCCTAAAAAAATATTTGGACATTAGATTACCAAAAAAATAAACATTTGAGAGGATACCACTTAAATGTTAAACCAAATACATATATAAATAAAGTATATGTTTGTTTTTGCAAACATCATAGAACTATAAGGCCTTGTAGGTTCCACTGTACACATGAAATGTTACCACACTGTTGATAAGTAAACACAATCCGTTCATGAGAATTGGTAAAGAACTTAAGGAAGATTCAGCTACCCATCCTACCAACAAGTGTAGACCCATTATGAAATGTTAGGTAAAAGCGCAATCCACGTTACCACGGGCCACTTATGAAAGGTTAAATAAACACTTCAGATCCATAAAAACTTGGTCACTATTCGTAGAATTAATCCATGCTGTAATTGGCAATGAGATTTTTTATACATATTAATTATTAAATATGGCAATCAGTGGATAGGGAAGAAATTTTAATCATATTAAGTAAATGTGAAAAAGTAAATAAGGAAACAGCCTCATTCATAAATGCAAGGAAGTTAAGAACATTAAATCCCATTCATTAATTTGAATGTAAGACGAAGAATATGCCAACATCTTTAATTATACACAATAAGATTAGAATTTGTAATTGAAAGGCTTATTTTAACTATTGATTTCAATAGAGAGATGCCTATATGCTTAAATATATAAAAAAATAAAAAAAATTATATTATAAATAAAAAAAAATTAAAAAAACTCATATTAAAGTAGAGTAATTTTAATTTTAAAAATTTTAAAGAGAGAATATTTTCAACTTAGTTGTATTTTGGATCAAGTGGATATTTAATAAATCTATAGTGATATTAAGGCAGTGGATGTTTAAAAGCAAAGAAAATTCCAGGTCCATTTTCACTATGTGGATTGAAAAACTTGGAAATAATCCTCAAAGGAATTCAAGAAGATAGAGATCAAGAAGTGTGTGAAGTAAGAAACCATGAATATCTTTTCAGATTATAAATAAATATAAATTTATTTTTTTCAGAATTCAAATATTTGAATAATATTTTTCAAATTATTTATCTATACTTAATAAAAATTATCTAACATTAATTTGGAAATGTAAAAAATGGTGCCTATAAACTTATATTAACCACTTTTGTAAAGTAATTATTGCTAATTTATACATATATCAATGATCTTTTTTCTCAATTAGATAATACTATAATATCATGGGTATATATATTACTCCAAAATCCCATCCACACTTTAATGTAAATCAAGCACTTTATTATTATCCTTCTTACTTATCATATTCTATGGACTCTTACAATCTACCATACATTATTAACGTGAATCAAATGCCTTAAAAAAGTAATAATCTCAAGGCTTCGAAAGAGACATGGTCGGATTTCAAAGGTTTTTGGAATACAACTTTATTTGGACAAAGAAAATAGAAAATTTCTCAAATGTGTATATGGTATAAGTTCCTTTACAAAACATGCAAAGACTACCAAGGTGGACCAGCACAAAAGAAGAGGATCAAGCGATCAAAACAACCAATTGACCCATCCTACTACAAATAAGGGGCAGTCAACATCATTCAAAGACATTAATAGAGGAGATAGGGCTCTCTATCCCTCTATCACAGTGGAAGACTAAGAGTCTCCCAACCACTTCATTTAAGGCCCTCTTCGAGAGGGTGTCTGCCTCTCTATTGTGAGATCTGGAGATGTGGTGGAAGTTAATGTCGGTAAAGGTTTTAGACAGCTCAAGCGTTTTTTTCTTCCAGCTATCATTGTGGACAGTTTGAAGCTTGGATTTTTGTGAAATCCACTCTATGATAACTCGCGAGTCACCAAAGATGTGAAGGTGATTGATAGACCAACGGGAAGCTAGAAAGAGGGAGGCTCATAAACCCAAGAGCTCGGCTTTATTGTTAGTACCCGCTCTACCACGAGTCACCAAGGATGTGAAGGTGATTGATAGACCAACGGGAAGCTAGAAAGAGGGAGGCTCATAAACCCAAGAGCTCGGCTTTATTGTTAGTACCCGCTCTGCAGTTTAAGAACCACGAGTCACCAAGGATGTGAAGGTGATTGATAGACCAACGGGAAGCTAGAAAGAGGGAGGCTCATAAACCCAAGAGCTCGGCTTTATTGTTAGTACCCGCTCTGCAGTTTAAGAACCACTTAGTAATCCTCGAAGGATGATTTTTGAAAAAACCACCAGCCCCACAACAAAACCCATTTGACAGAGCAGCGCCATCGAAACAAGCAAGAGTGGAACCTTCCGTCAACTTAAGATCACAGGCTTTGTGAAGGAGGGGCTTTACCGTCGACGGAATCCAGTGGAAGGAGGCCAAAACTCTGTGTAACACAGCGTGCAAGGAAGGAGGGCAAGTTTCAAAAATGACTTGGTTTCGTGCTGTCCAGATCTGCCAGCAGACGTGGACCGGCAAACACTTCGGCGCAGAAATTTGTGTCAGCCACCGTGAGAAGTTGTTCGATAGGGAGGTGCCGCTCCAAGAAAAGTGCAAAGAAAGATGCTTGAGCAAAAGAGACCAGACCGCCTTTGTGAAGTAACAGTGAACCAGGAGGTGGTGTATATCCTCTGGCGCTCTGCTACAGAGAAGACAGATCCCCAGCCCCTCCCAGCCTCTCCGTCATAGCACATCCCAAGTGAGAGTTTTCTCCTTTCCAGCAAGCCAGATAAATAATTTGAGTTTTAGAGGAACCTCCCAATGCCACAAATGAGAAAACCACGAACGATCCACATCGAAATGCAACTGATTGAGGAGGGCGTCATATAGATTCTTGACCGAGATGTTGCCCGTGGCATCTCCACCAGCCCAGAGTAATCTATCCAGGTTTGAAGAGAGAAAGACACCGGCGCCTTTAAGGGCCGAGATATAGAGGTCCCATTCGGTGGCAATCGGTTCGCTTAAGAGCAGATCACCACTGCCCAGCCATCTGTCGGGGAGAGTGCGGCTGCCAGACGGGACTTTAATCTGTGCAAGATGAGTAAAATTCAGACTCCGGAGCTGCGACCTCAGCCTGGTGGAGAGGAGCGACTGGTCCCCCAACCCAAGAATCTTGTCCTTGCCAATGCAAATCTCTGTACCCGCGCCAGGCTTCCACACGAGCCAGTGGAGAATCACTGGTATAGAAGCAACCAGGCCCTTCCAAAATGGAGAAACCTTCCTCAGCAGGAAAGAAGGCTTACGGAGCCCTTGCAATACTCTAGCTTACAAGCATACTTCCTTAAGTCATAACTTTACTTCGACAAAAAAAACGTTGCCCTTGCAACGCACAATCCTGGTGCTACACATCACAAGAATTATTATTTGTATTACTCTCAAACTTCATGATGATGCAAATGCGAATGATCTTCATTACGGACCAACGACCGGTGGCGGCCTGCATGCACGTAAAATATGTAAATTAATACAGACGTGGATCCATGAAAATATGAATCAGAAAAGGAAAGAAAGAAAAGCTCAAAAGGGAACCTACAGACGATCGCAGTCAACCCTGCATTTCTCAAACAAAGGAGTTACGCCGGCGAGAAGTGGCTGCAATTCCATGCGCGCCTGGCAAGCACAAAGAATATCGTGGCTTATGACACGACAGCAATCTTGAATGAAGCACTGTATAGGATGGATAGGATTGATGACTTGCTCTACAGTCTCGCTGCAACGCACCCTAAGATTACCAACACCTGCACCTCCCCCAATTGGCTGACCAGCAGCACCTCCAATCAATGCCACGGCGAATATCGTGATCAACAGCTTCAGCATCAACATCTTGATTTTCATCATCTTCAAAGAACTTCGTAAAATTCAAACATAAAAACCTGATATGATATATGGAATTATATTATAATGTCTATCCATCTGGTGGTTAAATAGAAATAGAAACATAATAGGCTGTGATTGGAGGCAAAATTATTCATATTTCCACGATCATAAGATTCGCCATATCTACAAGTATGATCTGCAGGTCTGTAGATCGTGCCTTCGGACTTCTTTCCAGCGCAGTGTGGCGCTAATAGATCGTGCCTCAGACTTCTTTCCAGCGTAGTGGCGCAATAGCCAAGGAGTAGTTTGGAAATTAAGCGAGTCAAATACCATACGATTGGGTTTCTATGAGAGAAGAAAATATTTTTTTATTAAATACTTACACTAATTTATCTACACAATGACTTTGAGGAATAGTTTTCAAAACGAAGTGTGAATTATAATTGAAGGACAATGAATCTATGTACACACAATCTATGCTAGGAATGGTCTTCAAAACGAACTGTGAATTATAGAGATATTCAATCGATGCACTTTTAGAAATTTGATGCAAATTTAGTAAAATGCATTTCATTGGTGATTGTGCTGATTATAAGACTTACAAAATGTATAACATTTTACTGATAAAGACTTTGCAAGTACAGATGTTATAGTTCAGTAGTATATAGAGGATATTCAAGAACGAGATAGCCAAAAGATCAAAAAGGAAAAACAAAGCACCAATTAGGTATAAAGATTATGTTTTGATTTCTTAGGTTCTGTTGATAAATTTCTAAATTTTGAAAAAGTTAAGGAGAATTATGACTGGTTGTGAAACATAACACTGGGTAACTAGTTGAATTACCTGAATAAAGTTCTTATAGGTTCAAAATGGTTGTTGAAGTCTAAGTTCAATTTTTATGGTCATATAATTACACTAGTGTCAACCTATATATAATTATCTGACTATCATTCTTTACCAATAGTTCTTTTTTTCAATTGTCATTTTAATAAATGTAGAAATCAAAGTAATTTAGTGTTGACATATGTAAACAATGATGCATGAGCATCACCAACCGAGAGAGCGGGTTGTTGAGATATTTTGGAAATATAGTTTTTAAAATACTTTGTTTGTAAAATCGGGTCACCCCTTGAGAAGGGAAGAATGTTTTAAATTCTTACACGACTGTAAGGTGTTAAGATGTAGAGTGTCACCTCTTATCTGTTAATAACTCGCATTCATTGTAATAGGACTAAGTAGGTAACCACTAGAACGTCGATGGGATAAAATTCAGATATGATAGAGAAGAGCTCTAGAAGCCACTCCTTAGATAGGTTTATGTATTGTGTTGTATGAAAAGAATGAGAATGAGAGGATTGTAGGAGTAAGAAGTGTTAGATGTAGCAATTAGACATAGAGATTCTCGAGACACTGAAGAACTGTGTTACTTATGTAAATACTTCATGAATGAATAGAAAAGACATAAATTGATTCAAATGCTTGGACAATGTTCATTTGAGAGTGTCTCTGAATGAATGATATGTTCTTTGTGTGTTTATTTCATTATGCTTATGTATGTTGTTCATAGTTAAGTATATGGACTTATGAAGTATTAGATAAGTTTCAATTGTTCTCTTCTGAGAGCTCAGATGCAAGGAGTTCATATTGTCTGCAAGGTGTGCATTGACAGAGTCTAGATTTGACTTAGAGAGGCTCAGGAGGGATAGCGGGAAACTTAGATCGAGTATTGCAAGGAGTGCACAGGGTCAAGAATCGACTAAGTGTCGAGAGGTAAGGAATGTGAAGCGCAAGGAGTGAGTAGTAATATTTCTTTTGAAGAAATCTTTAAGTCTGAACTTTTTCAAAGATTCCAAGATCACGAGGAGTGCGTTGATCCTCAAAGGAATCAAGTTCAGGAAAGATAGCGACAAAGATTCAACAAAAAGGGAGAAATATGTTGAAGTTCGCAGATGGAAAATTGAGATCCCTTCAGAGGATGTCGGGGTCACTAATATCCATTAGATTTCGAGAAGGTGCAAGGAGATTACATCTTGAAGTCCTTCGGACTTCGCATGTTCAGAGGTTTTCGTTTGTGAAGGAGTCAAAACTCTCGAAGTCCATCTGGACCTTAGATCCAGAGGAGGATACGTGTCAGCGTATCATTCGTTTTAGAGAAGAATCTATCAAGGAGGAAGGGGTAGCACAACATCAAAAGTTGTCGAAGCTCAAAAAGCGGAGAAAATCCTGACCATTGGGTCAAGAGGACGCGTGGAGGAAGATTAGTTACTTCAGAAGAGGACTACTTTTGAGGGGAATCTTGGTGAGAAGTTGCGTGAAGCATGAACTACCAAAGTTTTGAAGTGTCGAAACAGATCTAGGTCTTTCGTCTCGAAGGACATGTGTCGGTAGATCTGATACTTTGGAGAAAAGGCACTCTGGAGGAAATTCACAAAGAGGAATAAATAACTCCTGAAGCCCAAAGAGCCGGTGATCCAGGTGGATATCGGTGGCCACCCACCTTTTTCAACTGGCTCAAAACAGTTTTCGGACAATTTTGACAATTTATTATTTTTAGCAATTTTTAACTTCTAAGGCTATTTTGAGGGCCTAAATGAATATTTTTTGAGATATAGGTTCTTAAATATAGACAAATGCATGATTGAGCCCCCAAAATGAATCTCCTCGACGATACCTTTCCAACTGGCTGTCATACGCCTAAAATGAATATCGTATGCAAAAGTTACAACCCTGAAAAGTTGATGTACTAACTTACCCAAACGGGGCCCACATGACTTTTGGCACTTCATCTCCTAGGGTTAGGTTTTTGGATGTCTATGATTTTTAGCATTCATTTTTATTGTAAAAAGGCCTTCAGAGCCTCATTATAATCATCTTCTTGCGAATGTGAGTAGCTGTCACATCTATTCTTAGAGATAAGTTGCCACCATTCTAGCAAGTCTTTCACTCTATATTTTTATAGTCTCTGTACATTTATTTCATTAATAGAAATCATGTATTATTGTATCTCTGTGTTTATGGTTGCATCTCTGATATATTTCTGGTATATTATTGGATATCTCTAATATCTTTGTGCATTTATTTATTATATCTCCACTCTCATTTCATGCTGAAAATAATCCAGATCAGTGGTATGAGAGCACGATGCTCTTGATCGTTTTTCAGTGCATGTCCCCGAAGAGGTCTGAGTATAGCAAGTTGGGTATTGAGCTTGTCTCTCTTGAGGACGATCACTCTCGCACACCCAATAAACCCTCAATGGAGAAAGAAAATAAAAATTATGGAGCAGACGATCCTATGAGTTTGTTGCTTGAGCAAGCTCTCACACAACAGAGGGACAAAATGATGGAGATTTTTTCCCACATCCTTCAACACCTGCCGACAGCAACAGGTGCATCTTCATCAAATGACCACTTTGGAGGCACTCGCCTTTCAAGTTACAATTTAATTTTGATATTCCTGTATTTGAAGGACAGATAGATGCAGAAGCCCTAGACAAATGGTTAAACCTGCTAGAAAGTTATTTCTCTGTTCACAAATTTTTCGACAGAGAAACGATCACCTTGGCACTCCTTAAAGTTGTCCCCCATGTCAAACATTGGTGGGAAACTTACTAGAAGCAGAGTTCCATAGAGGATTCTGGAATATATGGGGCCAAGCCCACTTGGGATTTTTTTGTGGATGCGGTAAAGGAACATTATTACCCTATTGGCAATTATGAGGACCAACACATGAGATGGAGCACACTGTGGCAAGAGAGGGGCCAAGAAGTTCTGACGTTCACCAATACCTTCCATACCTTACGCACCAAGTTGGGTATCAAAGAATACGAACGACATTTGGTTTTGAAATACCGTGGGGCTCTACACCGATACATCCAAACTGAAATGGATTTTCTGGACATCTCATTACTCGGTGCTGCTTATCGATATGTTATTAAAATTGAGAAGAAATTTAAGCACCAGAACAAATGAGAGTTTGGGTCTGCAAATCTGCAATAACCAAAGTATGACAAAGACGGCCCTAACAAACAGTCTTCCGAAAATCAGTCCAAGCCACAGGAAAAGAAGGGTCACATGAAGACAAATAAGGACACTGAAAAATGGTACGATTTCCACAAAATCCACTGGCACAACACCGATGAATGTCGCTCAAAACAGTCATTGATGGTCGAGATCAAAGACAAGGAGTCGAACCCTGATTCAGAATTTGATTATGAAAATACTGGTAAAGGACAGATCATTGACGCAGACCCCATTTCTATTGTCGTGACCATAACAATTCAACAAGAAGAACCAACAGATCCTGAAGAGGGGGAGCGCCTTTTTCATTCACAGATGTGGGTGAAGGGGACCCCACTGCATTTTATTTTTGATAGTGGAAGCCAGAAGAACCTCATCTCAACAGAGGTCGTCAAACAGTTGGGATTGTCAACAACACCACACCCGCAAGCATAAAACATCGGGTGGCTTCGCCAAGGATGAGATCTTTGTGTCAACCAACAGTGTCAATTATCATACAACATCCAATCCTTCAAGGATCAGGTATTATTTGATGTTTCCCCACTGGATGTCTGTGATGTCCTCTTGGGCCAACCATATATGTGGAGATGCCATGTTGTTTATGAGTCTCGACCTCATAGTGTCATTGTTACTTTGGGGGTTCATATCTACAGAATATTAGAGGTATTTACAACTATTGTTCCACCTAAACAATGTCGCAAGGTAGTATCTCATATTGCAAAATTCAGCTTCTTTACAATCTGTTCAAAAGGGGAACATAAGGATACTGCAACCACTATAGCCTCGCCCCAAGCACCTTCTATACAACAGAAGCGGGTCGACAAGGTTGCAGCAAAGTGCAAAGATTCCTTGTGCACACTGGCATCTCATGTAGTAAGATTGGCTAAAAAGGTCCAACCCTTCCAGCCACATGTTCGTGACAAACTTCAACAAGCTAAGCAACGCAACTTCTCCAATAAGGCAAGCATCTCATCAAGATGCAAATTCAACAAACGCTTTTCCCTCTCCCCCGGGAACTCAACACAATGGAGACCATTGCTTCCTAAGGAGGGAGGATTGATCTAGGTGGATATCAGTGGCCACCCACCTTTTCAAACTGACTCAAAATAGTTTTCGGGAAATTTTGGCAATTTACTATTTTTAGTTGTTTTTAACTTCTGGGGCTATTTTGAGGGCCTAAATGAAGGTTTTTTGAGATAGAGCTTCTCAATTTTAGCTTAAGGCATGATTGAGCCCCCAAAATGAATCACCTTGATGATACCTTTCCAACAGGCTATCATACGCCTAAAATGAAGATCGTATGCAAACGTTACGACCCCGTGAAGTTGATGTACTAACTTACCCAAACGGGGCCCACATGACTTTTGGCGCTTCAACTCCTAGGGTTAGGTTTTTGGATGTTTAGGGTTTTTGGCATTCCTGTTTATTGTAAAAAGGCCTTCAGAGCCTCATTGTAATCATGTTCTTGTGAATGTGAGTAGTTGTCACATCTCTTCTTAGAGATAAGTTGCCACCATTCTAGCGAGTCGTTCACTCTGCATTTTTACAGTCTTTGTACATTTATTTCATTAATAGAAATCGTGTATTACTATATCTCTGTGTTTATGGTTGCATCTCTGATATATTTCTGTTATATTATTGGATATCCGCAATATCTCTGTGCATTTCTTTATTATATCTCTGCTCTCATTTTGTGCCAAAAATAATCTGGATCAACCAGAGTTCATTGTGACCGTTGAGTTGCAATGGACATGTGTTGACAGATCTGGAGATCCGAAATTTGGATGCTCCGGAAGAATGGCAAGGAGAGGTTGTTGACCAAAAAGTCGCCCGAAGCTCCAGAAAAGGGTAAGCAATTAGATCTGAGTCGTTGACTGTGTGGACACACGACATTTGATCTATCGCTTCGAAGAAGTAACACTTCAGGGGGAAATGAGGAGTGAAGTCCTGAAGCACAAAAGTCATGAAGTGCCGAAGTATATCAGGACCGTCCTTTGTAGAAAGACGCATGTCACTTGATCTGTAACTTTGGGTAAAATCACTTCGGAGGAAAGAGGTGTTTGGAACACTTGGAACTCCCGAAGCCGAAGTCTCGATGTAAATCTAAGATTTTGGTTGAGAAAGGAGTGTGGACCGTAGATCTTGTCTGAGGGTGTGTTCATGAGTTCGGAGTTTGGCGGATTTGGAATCAGGTGTATCAAGAACACTTGAAGCCCGAAGTTCTGAAGTGTGCAGGCACGAAGGTTTAAGCCACAGTTTTGACTAGGGTCACGTGGAAGACTGTGCGGGTAGTCAGAAACTGCTGAAAAGGGGA
Source organism: Picea engelmannii (assembly GCA_009831015.1). Lineage (NCBI taxonomy): Eukaryota > Viridiplantae > Streptophyta > Pinopsida > Pinales > Pinaceae > Picea > Picea engelmannii. The sequence goes on along the minus strand of ML783267.1, from coordinate 268,043 downwards.
TTTCACACCCGAGGATAAGGAATTTGACCCATGGAGAAAATAGAATAGGTTCAATACAAACCTATGAGCTGATTCATCTCCCGAAGTAATTTAAAGAATATATAATGAGTTTAATATGTAAAACTATTTATCTTTTATATTAAATATTATAATGAATTTAAAGTGGTTTAAATATTAATTAAAAATAAACTCCCATGCAATAAAATGAAGAAATATATTTTGTTTAAAATTATTTATTCCATGATATAAAAGTTAAAGTGGGAATATAGTTACAAATAAGTGTTTAGGAATTATAGTGAAGAAATAACTTTTGTAGTTATTGTTCAGATATGTCATTTATGAAATGTGTCTAACTAATCATTTATGAGTTGTGTAAATCTATTACAAACAAAGTGAGGTAATTTCCAAAGATAGCCCCATATGTAAAGAGGAAGTCTTTGTGGTACAAGATCAAAATAATATTTTAATTTCTATATGCAACATACATGTGTTGGAGTACAATTGTTTTTATCAAGAAACACTATTAGCCCTAACAAAATCCCCTCATTCATGCACACTTGATTTGACTATCATATGCATACTTTCTTTGACTATCACATGTATAGTTTTCATACTTTTCAGATATTAAATAGAATTCTTAATGTTGTTTGTAATTACTAAAATAAATAAATTTTATAGAATCATAACTATTTTTTTTATGGCGTTGACAAATATAGAATTTTTTTTATGTTAATATCCATTATCATTCATAAATATATACCAAAATTTATGTTATATTAATATCCACTAGTATACAATGAATTAGTATATAATGACCCAATAACAATGACAATGAGTGCATATTTTTCATTCTCATTTTTATAATTTTGCAAATAAATGGATGTATTTATTAGTTTTTTTTGTATTAATGTAAACAAAAATCATGTGAAACATATTATATTTTTGTATATTAAATAGAACTTTTAACAATATTAATTATTAGTAAAATACATAAATATGATATAATTACATTATGGTTTAATATTTTGTATTTGTGATAAATATAAACAAAAAATAATATTAATACAAATTTTATATAACACTTCAATTACAATTTTTTACAATAAATATTGACTAAAAATTACAGTAGTGTCAACCCATATATAATTATCTCACTATAACTCTTTATGAGTGGGTTTTTTTTTCAATTGTCATTTCAATAAATGTAGAAATCAAACTAGGTTATGCTAGAATGTTTTTTGAACCTATAAATTAAAAGTGTAATTTAGTGTTGACATATGTAAACAGTAATAAAGATCAAACCTTCATATAATATGTTGTTTTAATTTTAATTCATAAATGATTTCAATAAGTGTGTTTATTCTTAGAACAATTATGGATTTTTTGATATTGTATAAATAATTTTTTATAATCTATTTAAATTTTATGGACCTTAAACTTGAGTGGCTAAAATAAAGTGTGATACAAAATTGCATGGTTTAGTATTTTCTATACACTTAATGTCTTGATTATAAAACTAATACATTGATTGTAAAATTATTTTTTAGAATTGTGTTACAAAAGTGATTGGATTAAGTTTTTTATAAATATAAATTTAGTTTATATTATAATATTAAGTTTATTTCTCCATTTTTATTCTTAAAAAACTAACTTAATTAAGAAATATAATTTAAAAATTATTTAAAAGTGAATCATGTAACTCCTATAAAAAAATAAAATTTTATATCTTATATATACAATTTTAAAAATATTAAAAAATAAATAAAATTTGAAAAATGTAACAAATAAATTAAACATGCATATATTAAATTAGTAGAAGGTGGTAGATATTAGGTTGTTTACACTAGTCTACTATCTTTTAGGGAGATAATAGATACCTCGGTAATGAATAGGTTGTTATTTCCTTTCCGAAAAAGAATCTCACTAGGTTAGAGTTCATTGCCCACAACAAGGAGTTGGAGTCGCCCTTGTGCGAAGGAGGTCTCTACTGTTGGAAACATCCCAATGGATTTTCCACGCGGTCACAAGCACATGCATGCATCTATGTTAGGAATGTGCATGCATGCATACCCATAAAGGTGAAAGTGAAATGTTTAGTGAGTGTGTGAGAGCAAGATGCAATACTAAGGTGTTTTGTGTATAAGAGGAGAGGATGGTTGTATGTCTCGGTTGGATATTGTAATTATCCCTTGAATAATAAGAATACCGATTATCATTGCTTGTGGTTTTTCTCTGCATTGGGTTTCCACATAAATTAGTGTGTAAATTATGTCATTGTTATTCTTGGTTTTATATGTGTTTAATCTTTCTTGTTGATGCTTTGTTTTGCTTCCGCTACCCAACAAGTGGTATCAGAGTAGGTTGAATAGGTGTCGCAGCTGAGCCAAGACAGATTGTGTGCAGGTTTTTTGTGAGCGCAAGAAGGCGTTAGGTCATCGACGCTCCCTAAGCAATGTTAGAGGCACACATGGTTTGTGCACCACATAGCATCGGCAAATCGACGCTCCCCCATCCACACTCAAAGAGCGTTGATCTCTAAACCTTGCGCTCCCCTTACACACTCAAGAAGTGTTATCTCCAAAAATGGCGCTGCCTCAAAGGTTTCCAAGGAGCGTCGATCTTAAAAATTTGCATGGTTTGAGAAGTCAAGGTATGAAGTATTGTTTAAAATGAGAATAATTTATGAGTGGATGACGTATTATTAAGTGCACGTGAGTTTTAATAAAGGTAGAATATAATATAAAAAGGTGAAGTGTATTTTTTTAGAATATAAAAAGGGAGGTGGATCCTTTGGTAAAAGGTAAAAGGTGGAACTTTTATGTTTTGGAAAAAAGGGTTTTTCAATATATATTTTTTAAATATTTTTTAATTTCAATCTTGTTTTTTTAAGAGCATGGTTTATTAGAAGTTTTGATTTGGTTTAGGTATTTTTTGTGTCAATGGCGAAACTGCAAAGTTCTAATTTTGAGGTGAAGAAATTCAATGGTAAGAATAGCTTTATGTTATCGAATCTTAAGATGTAGGATCTACTTGTGCAACAAGGATTGCAAAAGGAGTTGGATGGAAAGAGAAAGAAACCGGCAAGCATGACACATGAGGATTCAGAATATCTCGATGTAAGATCTCTCAGTACCATTCGTTTGTTGCTGGTAGATGAAGTGTTGTTTAACACCATTTAAAAGGAGACAACAATAGGTTTGTGGAACAAACTAGAGAGTCTGTATATGCCAAATTCCTTAACGAATATAATCTTCTTGAAGAGGAAGTTGTACATCTTGTAGATGAAAGAATATACGAAAATTGTTGATCACTTGAATTTTTTCAATAATTTGATTTGTCAATTATCTAGTATGGAAGTAAACTAGGAATATGAGGACAAGGCGGTCAACCTACTGTGTTTGTTTCCTAAGTCTTGGTATCATCTGGTCACAACTATGTGGTTTATCTCAACAGATGTCAATGATTATGACATTGTTGTGGGAGCTATGTTTTCTGAGGAAATCAGGAGAATATCCAGTAAGGAAACCTCAACAGTAGAAGCAATGGTAGTCAGAGGTCGATCTATAGAATGAGGGAAATATGAGAAAGGTACAACCAGGTCTAAGTAAAAATATAGTAAGGGTAATATAAAATGTTGGTTCTGTGGAAAAACTAGGCATCTCAAGAAGGATTGTTGGAAAAGATAACAAGCATCCAAAGATGACTCCACAAAAGAAGCAAATTCAGATACAGGTATGGTTGATGAAGATTTGTATGCATGTTGTGTTTCACCACCTTTGTTCACATAGAAGGTGTAGGGCAGTGATGGTTGAGTCACCGTGAAATAAAAAAATAATGTATTTACTTTGGAGTTGAAAAATTATTGATTTCATGTAAATGGGCATATGTCTGTAAGACCTGGATAGGCATGTGTACCCCTAGTTTATCAAGTCACCTATGAAAATTCTAGATGTAGATTTAGGTATATTGAATATG
>ML783267.1:244299-254581 GCA_009831015.1 Picea engelmannii | reverse complement strand
TTATAAATGTATTAATATATAAATTTATTTATTTAAACATTATTTATAAATGTATTATCACATTAAAAATGAAAATATAAATAAAGTAAAAAAATTATATATATATATATATATATATATATATATATATATATATATATATGTGTGTGTGTGTGTGTGTGTGTGTTTTGTAAACATGGAGCACAAGTAAAATATTAATAATACAATATTAATTAATAAAATAATGTATTAATAAAATATATATACAATAATAAATAATAATCTATTAATACTTTAAAAATGTAATAAAAAATAATAATTTATTAGTAATATATTAAAATACTATTTATAAATTTATTTTTATATATTTATACAAATTACAGTATTAAAATATTAATACACTAATAAAGAAATATATTAAAAATAGATTGTTAATTAATATATTAATGTATTCATAAATAATAAAGTATATATACAATAATAAATAAATAAATTAATAAAATATTAATGTATTAAATAAAATAGTAATACATAAATAAAGAATTCATAAAAAAATATTTAAACTCTATTAAGTATTAAAAAATAAAATAAAATATTAGTATTATATTACATTAAATTAAAGTATTAAACTAGTAGTTAATTATTTATAGAATAGAATAATAAAGTAAAACATTGATAAAATAATCAGATTAATAAAGTAATGATACATTAATAGTCTAATAATACATAGAGACATAAATACATTATAATAATGTATTACCTAATTATTAAAATGTTAATAAAAAATATAAAAATATATTATAATTAATATATTGATACATTGATAATGCATACAATTATGTATTAATCAAGTATTTATACATTGATGATGATGATGATGATGATGATGATGATGATGATGATGATGATTAACGTCCACTAAGACCTAATTGGTCTATCGGACCTTAAGAGGGTAAGTGATTACTTGTGATTCTTTAGAATTTTGTTTCTGTGTTCGAAAAGCATTAAGAGAAGTTTTCCAAGATCACCATACTTTTGTTGAGTTAAGAGGTTAGGAAGGTTGGTAGTGTGATCAATATTTTGAAAATGAGATCTAATATGGGTATAGGCTAGACAATTTAAGAGAAAGTGTTTTTCATCTTCAACCTTCTTAGTGTCACAAAGGTGACACACTCTTTCATCCCAAGGTGTTTTAGGAATTGACCAACGCCCAGTTTCACTATGGAGCTTGAGAGAAATTGTTCTTATCTTAGCAATGCTTATTTTTTTGTTTACACTTGGAAAAATAGATAGATAATTTTGATCTTCTAGATTAGGGTTGATTACATATTTATAATGTCACCCTCCCATGTTTAAACAATGAAAGGAGCATAAATTCCAAGTAAACGTATGAAGTCAAGAAAGATTCAATACAACATGTTCAAGTGATTCAAATATCATAGTGATACATACCATGATACCCGGACTCGTTACCTCATGGAGAAAGACTCACTTCCACTCGGGACCAAGTTGTTGCAATGGACGTTGTGTTTGACAATATGTGGACTGCACTAAAGAAAAGGGGGGACCTTCGAGGCTATGCTCAAGTCGTCTGACTTTCAGAATTCCATTTCTGGGACCTTTGGGCCTCGAGACACGATATCCTTATTTACCCCTAGTCTAGGGGGTAAAATATGGCTCCAAATTGGGGACATGTGCTCACCGTAGAGCGCATGAGAACCTCAGCATCTTTTCTATGACCTGTTCCTGGTAAATATTAATAGAAGACGTCAATAATATATAGGATGGTGATATCACCCTTTGTCCATGTAAAATATGAAAAATCAAAATGAAATCAACTCTAATCTAACTCATGATCATGACCATACATATATACAAATGAAGCAAAGCAAATATGTAAATGCGGATATATTATGCTTACACTAAGATGACATGAAATGGTATTACAATGGATGCAAATTCCTACCTACCTCTAATTACCTATTGATTGAATGCTAGGTGTAGTCAAATAACCAGCAAAACCATCCTAAAAATACCTCAAAATACCTGCCTATTTGCTTCATCATAAACCAAAAAAATGAAAAGTTAATTGCAAAAATAACATGAGTTATAGCATGCATCATATCATAGGAAATTGTAAAGTCTAGCTCATGGAGGTGGGAGGGAGAGAAAAAATTATGCCAAGTCACACTTCTAGGAAAGTGCTCAATCCATCTTAGAAAAGGATCATGAAAGGTCAAAGGCTCAAGAAGCTGACTCAAAGAGTCTGAAGGTTGACTACCTTGGATGTAATCATTCCCTGAGGTCTAAGAAGGGACTAACAAGAAACTAAAGGATGACTAGAAAATTCTTAGGGGAAGCTTGAAAGATCGAGATAATAAAGTTATTCTTAAGGAATTCAACCTACCCTTGAATTCTAAAAGAAGCATTTTCCCTGGAAAAAACTTAAGACAAGGGACATGTTTCTCAGTTGTATCCTTAGTGACATATTGAGGTAAATAAATCTAAGGAAGTTGGAAAATTGTGTCACAATTATCTTGCTTCAAACAAATAATGTCCTCGCCCTTATCAAAATATGAGCACAACGGTGGTTGACAATATTCTTTAGAGAATAAATCCAAGTGATCAAAGAAATAGCCGTCGAAATACTCAATGTATGAATGGAAATCATCATGAAAACATTGCATCAAGTCATCCTTGGGTGTTTGGAATACATATGTAATTATATCTTCTCCTTGTTTCCAACTGTCAAAGTTGGTAGTAACCTCATTTGATAATTGTAAAGGAAACATTTGAAGATGTCCTTCCATATCATAAATGGGATCCTAATCAAAACCAACCACATCCCATTTACGTATCCCAACATGTATGAACTCATCAATATTATAAACCATGTCATTATCTTTGTCATAACATGAAGGGTTTAATACATCCAAGGGATCCTCTAACACTTCTTCACTTTCCAAATCAAAAAATAGAGTATCATCAAAATCTTGGAAAGGGAAACAACTTACCGTATTCACTTCTTCATGTGCATGGGTGTAAAATGATTGGATGACTTCATCAAGTATCAGTACATCATCCTCATGAATCACCTCTTCAATCATTTCTTCACCTTCATCAGAATATGAAGGATCTAGCTCGTCTAAGGGTTCCTTTTCTTATTCACCTTCTGAGTCATAGAACAAGGTATCATTGATCCAAGTGGATATCGTTGGCCACCCACCTGTTCCACTGGCTCGAAAAACAGCTTTCCACCTTGGCAGTTTTTCAACAGTTTTTCGGGTTCCAAACCTCTGGGGTCATTTTGAGGCCCTAACCAAATTTTTTTGGGGATTTGGAGCCCAGGTGACTATTGTAGGAACTTACTTGTGCCAGTCAAAAAAATTTCTTCTCAGTTAGACCTTTCTAATGGGCTATTGTGCACCTAAAATGGAGATCATATGCAAAAGTTTTGACCCTGAGAAGTTGATGTACTAACTTACCCAAACGGGGCCCACATGAGTTTTGGCGCTTCATCTCCTAGGGTTAGATTTTTGGATGTCTAGGGTTTTTGACATTCCTGTTTATTGTAAAAGGCCTCTAGAGCCTCATTGTAACCATATTCTTATGATTGAGCACAGTTGTCACATCTCTTCTCGGAGATAAGTTGCCACCATTCCAACAAGCTTATTTTCTATTGCATTTTACAGTTTCATCTTATTTCCTTATTGAATAGAAAACTGTTTTTACAGTATCTCTTTTATTTTGTGTTAAGCCTCTTCTAATAATCTGTATTCATTTCATTCTTCTCATAAAATTTGGATCAATCATCGAAACCCTGAAAAGGAAAATGATTAACCTCATTATCTTCTTCTTGTGTGGGAGGAATAGGATCTGGGATGGCTTTATCAGATGGAGGAGCACACATCAACACTTCATCATCATGTTTGATATTTTTAGGCTCTCTCTCTTCAACCAGTTCCTCGTTATCTTCATTAGAATCATGAATAAATTCTTTCTCTTCCTCATGGGATTGGTAACCTTCATTAAGATCCCTCTCCTCCACCTATTGTTGATTTATGACTTGCTACAATATTGGTGTAACATGGGAGGTATTCCTATAACTGTCACCTCAATAGGATACCCCTTTCTTTAGGAGAAGGATAAATCCACTCTAAGGGAGTTTTCATGATACCTAGTGGTTTGGTGAAAGGAAAAGGATAAGGTAAACCACCCCTCTCTCTAGGTCACTCAAATTAGACTTTTGTTATTAAGTTACGTATTTATGGATGAAGCAAAGGGTAAAAATAAGTAAACATTCCCTTAACCAACACAACAAGCACATAATATAGAATTTTATGAGCAACAATGATATCAATGCTTTAGCGAGACAATAAACTTGTAATGAAATTTGCTAGTAAACAAATGTATGCAGCAAAATGACAAGTGTATAACAATATTTAATACAATGATAATAGAAGCAATATATTCTAGAAAATGCACTTGTTTAGACAATATAACAATATATTTAAAGCTTGAAATGATAATACTTTGTCACATGCAAGTTCTAGAGATGTCTTAACCAACAAATAAAATTTAATAAGTTGTTAAAGATGGTTGTAACAATGATAATAATAGCAACGAGTTAGAAAATTCTAAACTATATTAGTAAGTTAGTTCAAGTTAGTAGGGTAGAAAGTAAAATTTGAGTTTAGGTTAATAGTTTGTCCAGGAGATCAGGAAAGAAGACTAGTTCCTTTCAAGGGGCTAATGGAGTCAAGGATGGTGTCTCTCTTCTAGGGATGATAACAAAAATGATTATGCTCAAATATAAGAGGAAAAAGAAGCTTAAGAAGAGTAGTACCTTAAGTCCTCCTAGGATCTTGACCTTAAGAAGAAGGGTGGCTAGGGTGTAGGCTCTTCTAGGCCCTAGTGCCTCCTTCTCCTTAGACTTATTTTGTATTAAAATATTATACAACAATAACTTGATCACAACCTCTAAAGTGCTATAACTTTAGGGCTTTATAGGTTTAACAAATTACTAGATCAATTCAATAAATATTGGTAAATATAAAGAAAGAAAGTAAAACCTTAAGTTCCTTAACTTCTAGCATTAATTAGGCATGTAATTTCATAATATCATGTGAGAAAGTAAACCATACATTTCACCATTCAAAACAAATGACAAAAAAAAAAAAATTACTTGCTTTCACCAATAATAATCATGCAAAACAATACTAGATTGCAAAAACACTTCATAAAATTAATCCAAATTGCCAAAAAATGCCTCTAAGAGAGATGTGCCTCAGTGATTCAGCCAAGTACTCCTCAAGAAGGAGAAAATTTCAGTCCCCTTGTCTCCAAAGGACAATTTATTGAAAAATGAATGTACTTTGTGTTTATTTATACCAAAATTTGACATTTAATTACTTTAGGTCAAAAAATCAAGGCCGACCCTGAACAATTATTACAAAAATTAAATTTACATAAAAATGCAGGATAAAACCGTAAAATGGTGATGTCATTCCCTTCATAAGGTGACTTTGAGCCTTCAATATGGACGTCCAACCTCAATTGGTGGAACTTTGGGCCTGCCAAGGCCTGGTCATACCATCAACTGCCAAACGTTGTGAAAAATGTCCTCCTCCACGGGAGCGCCACTACAAAAAACCCTAGCCCCTTCAGGATGATGTCATGGGATAGGTGGATGGTCTCTAGGCCTCCCAAATCCATCGTTCAAGTGAGTAAAGTTAGGGATCATCCATCTAGGGTCTGCTAGAGTGCCTTCAAAGAAAATGACTTCCTCCTTCATGGTATGAGTCTGAAATCACCATCATGACCCTTCCTTGGGGTCTTAGCATCCATCTGTGGGATTCATGCCCTCATGAAGGTCCTAACTAATCATTCCCTCATACATATCAATCCACCAAGAAAATTCCTATAGAGACAACGAATACGCCCTCTGAGGGTCCATAAGTCACAAGTATCATGGCATGCAAATCACATCTAATAGTCAAATCACCCGAACATGTGCATTAAACCCCCCTAACTCAAAAAAATGTGCAAAGAAGTTATGAAACTTGCCACATTTAGGTTTGGAGAGGGTCTCAGGATGCCCTATTGGGTCAGTCCTCCTTAAGTTTAGGGTGTTTCTCAAGTGAAACCAATCCAATTCATGCATGTGTATGAGATGACATGGGGTGGACCTTTGGGCATTGGGTGCATGTGATAGTGGGAATTGTAGAGTATTACCTATGGGAACCTTTTTGGAGGGTGAGTTGCACCTTCGCATAAATGCAATTGTTTCCAACCCCATTTATTGTCATTTTCATTTTTTAATCTTTTCTCTTTTATTTTCTTTTTATTATTGCAAGGACATAGTTGGGGCCATTGTCCTAGCTTGGTGACCAAGGGTGACAGTTTCACTCACAAACAATTCACGTAAATGAGAAGGTTAGCTCATGATGAGACCCCCTTTCTCTTAGTTGTGCAACTAAGAGCCACTACCTTGTCTCAGTGACCAGACAATGGTAATTTCATAGTATTACATGTTCATGATCGTGATAGGCTGACTCACGATGAGACCTCCTATCCACCAACTAGGACCTTAAACATTTTACTTTATTCTTTGTGGGTCCCATTATTTTACTGAGAAGTGTTTCACTTATTTCTCGAGAATACCTAGGTGAAGCATCTCAAAGGTTTCAAATTTGTCTCTTAAGTATTTCCAACTACTTTTACCCTTTGTTCCTTTATCCGCTTCTTCCCATGAGGTAAGGTACAACCCTTCCTAGTTGAGCTTATCCTAAAGCCCAAAATATGGGGAGGTAGAGTAAATAGAGATGGAAAGTGGTAAGTATGGTGGGAACGGATGATGACTCTTCAAGTATCCATCTAGTAGAAACCTATCCTAAAGGGAATCAACTTACTAGGGCACCATGTAACCCTACCAGGTTTAAACAAGGCAAGGAGCATAAATTCCAAGAAAACATATGAAATCAAGAAAGATTCAATACAACATGTTCAAGTGCTTCAAATATCATAGTGATACATACCATGATACCTGGACTCATTATCTCGTGGAGAAAGACCCACTGCCACTTAGGATCAAGCCGTTGTGATGGGCATTGTTGCTAACGATATGTGGACTTCATTGAAGAAAAGGGGGGTCATCTGGGGCTATGCTCAAGTCATCTGGATATCGAAACTCCATGTATGGGAAATGTGGGCCTCGAGACACGATCTCCTTAGTTACCCTTAGGCTAGGGGGTAACATATGTCTCCAACTCGAGGACATGTGCTCACCGTAGATTGCATGATAACCTCAACATCTCTGGTATGACATGTTCCTTCTAAATCTTAATAGAATACATCAGTAATATCTAGGATTGTGATATCACCCTTTTTCCATGTATAATATGAAAAATTGAAAACAAATCAACTCTAATCTAACACATAATCATGAGCATACATATATATAAATGAAGCAAAGAAAATATGTAAATGCAGTTATACTATGTTTACACTAAGATGGCATGCAATGGTATGTGCAATGGATGAAAATGCCTACCTAAACTCTACTTACATGTTGGTTGAATGCTACGTGTAGTCAAATAATGAGTGAAACAATTATAACAATATCTCATAATACCTACCTTTGTGCTTCATCATAAACCAAAACAATGACAAGTTAAGAAAAAAAATAGCATGAGTTAGAGAATGCATCGTATCATAGGAAATCGTAAATTCTAGCTCATTGAGGTGGGATGGTGGGACAAATTTATGCCAAGTAACACTTCTAGGAAAGTGCTCAATCCATCTTAGAAAAGGATCGTGAAATTTCAAAGCCTCAAAAGGTGACTCAAAAAGTATGAAGGTTCACTACTTTGGATGTAATCATTCCCTGAGATCTGAGAAGGGACTAACAAGAACCTAAAGGATGAATGACAACTTCTTAGGGGAAGGTTGAAAGATAGAGATAATAAACTTCTTCTTAAGGAATCCAACCTACCCTTGAATTATAAAACAAGGATTTTCCCTGGAGAAAACTTAAGACAAGGGACATGTTTCCCAGCTTCATCCTTAGTGACATAGCGAGGTAAAGAAATCGAAGGAAGTTGGAAAACCTTGTCACAATTATCTTTCTTCAGGAAAATAATGTTCTCACCCTTATCAAAATATGAGCACAACGGTGGTTGAAAATATTCTTCGGAGAATAAATCCAAGTTCTCAAAGAAATTGTCATCAAAATCTTAAAGGTATGAACATAAATCATCATGAAAACATTGCATCAAGTCATCCTTGGGTGTTTGGAATACATTTATAATTATATCATCTCCTTGGTGCCAAATGTCATAGTTAGTAGTAACTTCATATGATAATTGTAAAGGAAACATTTGAATATGTCCTTCGATATCATAAATGGAATCCTCATCAAAACCAACCACATCCCATTTACGTATCCCAACATGTATGAACTCATCAATATTATCAACCATGTCATTACCTTTGTAATAGCATGAAGGGTTTAATACATCCAAGGGATACTATAACACATATTCATTTTCCAAATCATAAAATAGAGTATCATCAAAATCTTGGAAAGGGAAACAACTTATCGTATTAACATCTTCCTATTCAGGAGTGTCAAAGGCTTGGATGAATTCATCAACTATCAGTACATCATCCTCATGACTCAACTCTTCAATCATTTCTTCTCCTTCATTAGAATATGAAGCATCTAGATTGTCCAAGGGTTCCTTTACTTCTGCACCTTATGAGTCATAGAAAAAGGTATCATCAAAACCATGAAAAGGAAAATGATCAACCTCATTCTCTTCTTTTTTGTTGGAGGAATAGGATATTGGATGGATTTATCAGAGAGGAGCACACATCAACACTTTATCATCATGTTTGGTATTTTTAGGCTCTCACTCTTCAACTAGGTCCTCATTATCTTCGGTAGAATCATGGATAAATTCTTGCTCTTCCTCATGGGATTGGTAACCTTCATCAATATACCTCTCCTCAACCTATTATTGATTGATAACTTAATCCCACATTTTCAGGAATTCTTTAACGAAGGTCTCAAGGGAAGTTATTCTCTCTAGACTAAGAATATATGGGGTATTGTTGGGGTCATCAATCTTGAATTCTTGGACAAAGGAATGTTCTTCCTTGGATGAGGAGATGTTGGCTTCAAATTATATGGAAATGTCATAAGCTTATTGGATTGAACTTGATCCCTTTTTATCGAGCATGAATCTTGATTGTCCTGATAATTCCCTGATATAGAGGAAAAGGAGGAACTGGGGTCCAGGACGATAGGTTCTAGGGGGTTGTCGTGACAACTTCTGGAACTTGGTATGGAACTCCCTAACGGTATCATTTTCATTCTTCTTTATGTAATTAAGTATTCCTAGTAGTATGTTAGAATTATCTTTGATATTCCATTTATTGAGTAATATCAAAGATAATAATACAGTCTCCATCATTATCCTCATCACTACCAGTGAACCTAGGGAGCCATTTCTCATACCTTGGAGGCATTTGTCAAGGGTAACCTAGAATTTCACTCATATCCAAGAGTTTAAAATTACATGGGTCCCATTGAGAAGCCATGGTTGGATTTTTCATTAGTGGATTAGCCAAATAATCCTTCTAGGGATCATCAAAGGAAGTGAGGGAATCACCCTCAATGGAGTTGTTGGAAGATTGGTTGTTTTCATTGATGTCAACCCTAGTCATGGGTTTTGGACCGCAAGATTGATAAAGGTATTAGGACATGAAGGAAAATGCACATCCATATACAACACCCATGAATGGATAGCATACATCATGTTGTTTCCGGTGGTATGTGGCACATCACGTGGATCCTCATGGTTGAGGAGAAATGATTTTTTGAAGATGACAAAGTGAATTGAAGAAGGAAGTACATGTAGGCCCTGAAGATAATTAAAGAAAAGAATTACAAAATAAGAAAGTGTCAGGTTGGCCCTAATGTTAAAATGAAGTGACATAAATGGTATAAATAAACATCATTATACATTCATTTTGATACAAGTCGAATTTTAGAGGAAATAAGAAGTAAAGAAGGTCAGATTTCAAGGGAGGATGAAGTCTTTTGGTGATGTGTTCTAAGATATGTTATTTTCATGTCATCTTACCATTTTTTCTATAACGATTCAGATGGTGAAATCGCTATGGTATTGAGAAGACATATCAAGGTACCTCTGGTAAAAATTTCAGCTCTTGATTCGCTATAATTATGGAGATACACTCTATGGAAGATAGGGTTTGTGACCAGTCTTGAAGCTAGTCA
>ML783267.1:133467-217841 GCA_009831015.1 Picea engelmannii | reverse complement strand
GTCCTACCATTTTTCTCCAAAGTATAAGTATTTTTCCTCCCATCATGAATGACACTTTTGTCAAACTTCCATGGTCTCATCAAAAATCCATGACATACATCCATGGGAATCACATCACACAAAATATCATCTCTATATCCTCTTATCTTAAATTCAAATAGACATTGTTTATTTATCATTACCTCATGTCCTTTTTGCAACCATGAGTCTCTATATGGATTTGGATGTGCAGTTGTCTCCAGCTCCAATTTCTCCACCATCTCTATGGATACTAAGTTATCATTGCTCGCACTATCAATTATCACCTTGAATACTATATCCTTAGTCTTGCAAGAAGTTCTGAACAAACTGTTCCTTTGCACTGGTTTTTCAACCTCTGGCTTTGGTTTCAAGAGAACCTTCTTCATCATCGGAGATTTCCCATCTTTTGCACCTTCTGCTTCAACATTCCACTTATGCGCTTCTGAAATGTGAGCTTCACCTCCTCCTTATTTCTTTCTCTCGGGGCATTCCCAAGACATGTGTCATGTATTTCCACAAGCATAACACTTCACTTTTCCTCCTCGGCCTCTTCCTCTTCCTCGAGGAAAAGAATTTCTTCCACCGCATTGTCTCCCTTTGGAACTTCCTCCTCTTTCTGAGTGATTGTGTGGTTTTTCAGTCTCAACCTTGGGATTCTATGCCTTATCATGGAAAATTCCCTTACCTCTGTTTAGACTTCTTCCTCTGCTTCTTTGGCTCTATTTTATGGCCAAATTATCTTCTTCCTCCAGCACAATCTGATAATCATCCTCCATTGTCCTCAGTGTCATCATGTTGATTTCATCCTGGATTTCATATCTCAGGCCATTGATATACCTAGCAACCTTTTCATCATCCTTTTCTCTCTGTCCAATCTTGATGTTCAACTTGTAAAACTCCTCCGTGTACTCTTTCACTGTCATTCCCTTCTATCTCAGGTTCTACAACCTCTTGAATGTATTTATCTGATATTCCTTGGGTATGAATTTAGTTTTCATCTTGGCTACCATTCTGTCCCAATTCTTAATATTTTTCTTACCTTTACGTCTTCTGTTAGCCTATATTTCATCCCACCACAACATTTCATGTCCTTTTAATCTAGTGACAACATGTTTCACCCTCTTCTCCTCATCAACATCTTCATAGTTGAAGTACTTTTCCATTGATCTTATCCAATCCAACAATTCCTCAGCATCTAAATTTCCTTCATACATTGGGATGTCTATCTTTGCTCTAGCTCCCAACTTAACAACAACTTTCAGCAAGCGTTCTTATGCATCATCCTCTGCTACAACTTCTTCAACTTCCCTCTCTTTTCTTTTTTCATCACTAACATCTCCAGGATCATGTGATCTCCTTTGCATTGTCTCCATAACATCCAATCTTGCTTGGATTTCTCTCATTTCTTGTTCCATAGCTCAATTTGCTATAGGTGGCTCTACACGTCTTCTAGGCATAATTGTGTTGACCTTTTCTTCACACACACAGAGCATGATTTGATCTATTTAGGCTCTGATACCACTTGGTGCAGACCCCCCTTCTCTCCTTAGGGCTGCGCAACCTCCCAGTCAAGGATCTTCAAAATCCCAAGTTGAATTATCTCCTCGAAGCCTTGTTGGCCCCAATTTTTTTCTAATACAGGCCTTTATCACTTTAAGCACAGGTCGTAAGGAACCCATGGGCCCTCTCCTTAGTGCTTTTTGAAATCTTAAATTTGACAGGTGTTAGCTCCTTCTACTAGCCCCTCTCCACATGTGACCTCGGGCTATGACCCGGGGGTAAACCTCCTAAGTCACTTTGCAACTTCAGGCTTTGATTGTATTGTATGCATCTGATCCATTTTCACATGAAATTTGAATCGAAAAAGCTAACTGGAATCATATCTATGGCCTGCACTCCCTTCGACAACCAATGGTGGTGATCTCCTTCGAAACTTTGGACTTTGGCCGTTTTGGAAATAGCTTCAACTGTTTGGCCTGAAGTGCTTCCTCTCCAAAGCTATAGGATGAGTGCCATGTGCTCACCTCAATCTACAGTCAAGATCGCTCCTTATTCCACTTCGGTTGACTTGTAATCAATTCTCCTTCCGTGCTCTTTCTCCCAGAGAATCAAACCTCCGCAATAAATGTCCACACTCCATGTGTCTTGTCCAAGTGGGTGGCTAAGATGGGTTTTGGCACTTCATCCTTTGGGAATTTTGGATGTTCTATCCCCATTTTCTTTCGAAGGGATCCCCCTCCGAAGTGCACAATCCAGTGACACGTGTCCATCCTATATCAATAGTCACAACTGACTTTGCTTACTCGGGCTTCGGGAGTTTTGCAACCTCCACCCTCGTTTTCCTCCGAAGTACTTTTTGCCTGAAACACATGGATCTATACCACATGTCCTCCTGGATCCAATGGTCCATATATTCTTCGACCTTCACGACTTCTTGAAGATGGTGCTTTTCTCTACGCAAATCCTCTGAATCTCAACCTTCTGAACTCGCTTATCCGCTACCACGTATCCACCTTCAATCCAATGACTAGGATCTCTTCGTGACTTCAGACTTCTACGATTTTCACTCCTCAACACTCCAAATCCTATGATTCACGAATTTCGG
Organism: Picea engelmannii; assembly: GCA_009831015.1. Classification (NCBI taxonomy): domain Eukaryota; kingdom Viridiplantae; phylum Streptophyta; class Pinopsida; order Pinales; family Pinaceae; genus Picea; species Picea engelmannii. Next base: position 215,215 of record ML783267.1, on the reverse strand, counting down.
AAGGAACCCATGACTAAACACCTTGCAACTCTCTGAGATCTGACGGTGTGGAACGATCCCACTCCCTCCTAGACGGATCTCGCACATTAACTTGTGAAATCTTAAAATACTCCACTCTATTGAATACTTCTCTCTCGTTATCTCTTTTGAGCTTGTTCCTCTTCAAAAACTCTAGAATTCTCAGAATGCATTTTGGACACTTAGTCAAAATTTGACTTATGTGCACACCTTGCAACAAGTCTTCTCTTCAACTCAACTTCTTTGTGAGCAACTTTTCATTCCTTGCAACAGTTCCTTACTCAACTCAATTCTCCTCCTAAACAAAATAACTTAAGTGTGTTTTCACCTGTGCACACTTTGCGAGGTATTCTGTACTTCTTCTCAAACAAAGCATAAATCTACTCCTCCTGAGCTTCTGAGTCAAAATACTATATCAACACACTCCTTATGGACACTTTTCACTCCTTGCAAATGAATGCTTCACGCTATCTCTTCTGAGCTTCTGAGTCAAAAGAGACTCTGTCAATGCACTCCTTGTGGACAATATGCACTCCTTGCATGAGCTTGTGAAGAGAAACAATTGAAACTTATCTAATGTCTTATAGATTCATACATTCAACCATGTAAATGCATTCATAACTGTAAGAACAAGAAAGTAACAGAGAATTGCAAATAGAAAGAAATCTTTCCATTCATTCATTCAGATAGACATAACAATAGCAACATCGGTCATTTGGAACAATGCTCCTTTGTTATATTCATTCAACTGAAAATGTACATGGGCTCATACACTCTGATAAGCTTCAACAACTCCTACAGCATATACAACTACATCAACTACAATAACAACTTCATCAGCCTCTTCTGGGAAACAATACATTTATTTGTACAAGAGGGCTCATAGGGTTTTCCCTCCAACTACTTGAGATCTATCTTATCAAATTGAAAGATTTCAACTACTAAGACTTATTACAATAAATGTTCTAGATAGAAAGATAAGACAAATGCATCGAATCTGCAATGTAATTGACTACATTAAAGGAAACATGATCTCCATCGATCTCATGTGATGGCTCTGCTCCTAAACGTTAAACTTGTTCATTGATTACAGTCTTTTCAAAATATTTGATCACGTGTTCTTTTTGAAATTCAAAATTTCTTCAAAATGCATGTTGGGATGTTGAGTTGTCCTCCACTCATGCTTTGTTGATGATGCTCCTGCATCAAGAAGAATTTTGGAGGATCTTCATGAGTAGCAGGAACAGCCTATTCAGTTGATATGTGATAATCAAAGTGCTATTCAGATGACCAAAAATCCAATGTTTTGTAAGAAGACTAAGCATATTGATATTCAGTATCATTTTGTTCGAGATTTGGTTCAACAAGGTGTGGTTGAGATCAATTATTGCAGAACAGAAGAACAGGTAACTGATATTTTCACCAAAGCATTATCAAAGGAAAAGTTCTGCAAATTCAGAGATGATCTTGGAATATTTCCAAATGATCATTATGGGGGAGAAATGTTGGAATAATGATTCATTTATCATATTCTAGATGTAATTGTTTTTATTATTGTTGTTATTTGTTATGTCTAGAAAGTATAATTAGGTTAGGAAATATATTTGAGAGATTCATGGAGAGATTATTGGAGAGATTATTGGAGAGATTGTTGAGAGATTGTAGGAGAAGATGATTTCCCGTAACATCTTCTCTCATTGTATTTATTCATTCTTTGGTAATGAGAAAGGTTGAGTTGAGTGTTCATTGTTATTATTTAATTGCTCCATTATTATGCTGGTGTATTTCTTCATAATATAAGGTATAATAATTACTATCATAAGTAGTAGAATAAGTTGTCCCCATACCATGATATGTTACTTTGTAATATTCTCCTTCGTGGTTTATGGTTTCCATGAAATCATCAAATAAACCAGCCCTCTAGTCCCACTGGTGGATAACCTGACAATCACCACCTCATAACATGCAATCAATGCATTAGTCATAATATCAACATATCAAAGAAAAATCCACATGCTAACTCTCACATGTCATCATGAGAATACAACATCAATGTCATCACCACATGCTTCTGCATGTCATCATGAAACATATTAGTATAAATATTTTCACAGAATTACATGATGCCATCACATCATGAGATATTATCATACGAAATATAACCTCCACATATATTTATCAAAATATAACAATATAACATTACATCAACATGATAGTTGGAACCACATATAACATAACATCATGAAAATGATAATCCTTTCAACATATATCACACGCAGGGTAATTAATTATCATGATTCATTAGCAAAATCAAATTTACTAGCCTACATAATTACTAGCTTGGATCTAAAGTGTGAATTCATCATTAAACATTCATCTAGCACATGGATATACTTAGATAAGTTATTCAACCCAAGCTAACTCAATAAGGATCATTAGTACTATGAGTGCTTGATACCAAATTTTTCATGATTATCATTTCCTCTTCTTTCAAAAAGAAGGTTGGAATATTATGGAATCTATATAGTCACCCCATCAGATGCCAAGTTCCCATTCAATCCATTTCATATTTTCTTGAGCACTTAAGTCTTTAATTATTTTATGTGATGAAATATAAATTCACTCAATCATGTAAAGACTTGTAGCAAACAATCAAATGTAAATGATGTTGATTTTTCAATAAGCTATGCCTAAGCATAAAGTTCATTCCATTTTAGCATTTTACTTAAACCATAGACAATTTGTTGCAGCAACCAAGATCACAAGAAGAAAAACCATGCACAAGTACACAAGAAGTATCCTGAGAAACCCTTCTCAACAAGGGAAGAAAACACAGCCAATCCTTTGCTATATTCTTTAAGAGAAATACCTTCACCACCAAGAAAACCTAGCACACAAAAGGGTGCTCACAAAACCTAGAAGACTAGCGCCCAATAGAGGTGTGCACTTTTCTCAAGTAGATGTACTTGCTGAAATTTCCAAACTAACACAAAAGATATGATTCCTCAATGGGGAATTTACCTTTACTTATATTAGACTTGTTCTTTCAACAAAAGTGTCTATTGGCATGATAGGACTGACTTCTCTATCTCATAATATAATTAATATTAACCAAATTAATTATCTTTTACATTAATTATCAATTACATTAAGGTGGGATCGACCTGTACCCTTTACATTACAATTAGGGTTACAGGAAGGTCTGACTCTTGAACAATATAGAAAGGGATATCATACACCCACTAGTGCTTATCCACTAGGGGAAAATCCATAGGGATTTCTATATCTCTGGCTCACTGCATTACATAGAAGAACCACTTCTTCACTAGTGCTCAACCACTAGGATCACATTCACCTGTGCTTGTCAACAGGCACGTCCACTCAACAGATCTTATTTCCCACTACATTACACAAGAGATTCATCTAGAGTTTCTCATCAAATCTCTTCTCGGAGGAGGATAATACATCATCTTCATTTCTATCTCATGACGATGCACCCAACACTTTGGGATTTCACATGTTCACCTTGTGCTCAGCCACAAGCACATCCAACTCTGCAGATATCCTTTCTCACTGCGTTACACACGAGAATCATATGGATTTCTTCTCAACTCTTTGTAAGGAGGAGGCCATATCTGCGTTCCAACTCTGTCTTAGATAGGAACCACACGCTCATCTTAGGGGCTCTCTCTCAGGTTTGTGTCCTGGAAAATGTCTCACATAGCTGCAATCATCAACACTTCCTCTCAACTAGGGAGGCATTCTTCATCATGCCAAGTCTCACACCGATGTATTTTGAACTTTTTTCTTACTTGTAGTTATCAACACTCCCTCTCAACTAAGGAGGTATCCTTCACCAAGCTAATTTTTTGAAGATGTCTGCAATCTACTCATGTGTAGGAAGGTATTGCATGTGTACTATTCTCCTCTGCATCATGTCTCTGATATAGTGATATTTTATCTCAACATGTTTCGATCTATAATGAAACACTCGGTTCTTCAAAGATATTTACACATAGCTCTGGTTATCATCATAGGATCCATCTCATGATCAAGTAAATCTATCAAAAGCTTGTGAAGTCATACTGCTTCGCACACTCAATGACACATACTTTTCTTCTATTATATTCAGGGCCACAGATCTTTGTTTCCTGTTGTACCAGGAAATCATGACAACCTTCACGGTAAAACAACAAGTGGGTGTTCTCTTCTAGTCCAGTGTACTCTCTGCTCAATCTGTATCGGCATATCCTATAACTCAAGTTCACACTAGAGGCATATCTCAGGCCATATCCAAATGTGCCTGGTATATATATCAATACATGTTTTACTACTATCTAGTGAGTTTGTCTCAGCTAACTCATGGATTGACTAAGCACATTCACTACATAGAAAGAATCAGGTCTAGTTTTAACCAAATACATCAATGGTCCAATGAGTTGTGGACCAATATCGTCTGAATCATCATCAGTCTTTTTCTTCAAATCCATCACTATGGATTTTCATTCTATCATATTAAACTTCTTTAATATTCCCACTATATATTTTCATTGACTCAGGAAAATCTCATTGATCCTCTATCATACTTTTTTTCCCAAGAAGTAGTACATCATACTCAGATCCTTCATCTCGAAATCAAAATTCAAATCTTATGTTTATCCAACAACACGGTTTTCTGAATAAGTCATCAAAATCATACTCTCGTCACCAACACTGTAATAATATGGGCTTGGATCAACAATACTCTAGTTGAAACCCAAACTCATCAAGAATCTATCCATATGATATAGTTTCCAACTCATGGATGGTAGTATAGATGGAAGTGTATCAGGATTACTGGATCGAGTGTCTCATCATAGACAACTCCCTCTGTTTGTCAGAATCCTCTGGTTATAGATCTCACTTTGTATTTCTCGACACTTCCATCAGTTGCATTCTTGATCTTATAGATCCACTTGGAAGTCACCACAGACTTCCCTTCTGGTCTCTGAACAATATCTTATCATTCTTTAAGATATACTTGGTATTCTTCTATTATGGCATCTTTCCATACCTATTCTCTTATTGCTTCTCCAAGACAAGGAGGCTCAGAATCAATGAAGTGGCTCATGACTAAATGATAGCTTGAAAAACTCATTTTCTTTCTCGGGATGTTCCTTGAGGGGCTTGTATTTTCCTCTGCCTCTGGTGGAGTGAGCCTAGGCCGGTATTTTATGTCCTACTGCAATATCTCTGGACATATCAACTGGAGAAACTGGACCGGCTGGAATAATTTATGTCTCCCTCTGAAATGTTGAAGGGAGAGAAGGTATTGTCTCATTGTGAATCTCCATCTGAGGTTCTTTGGATCTTTGAAAGACTATCTCTTTTTCAAGGACAACATATCTTCTTGTCTCAATCTGTCTCTGACCGGGGATGTAGATTTGGAATTTCTTCGAAGATTCATTGTTATCCCATAAATGTATCATTTCTCCATGAAGGGTCTAGCTTGGACATCTTCTCTTTGGGTACATGAAAAATACACTAGGCACCCAAGTATCCTGAAGTGTTCAATCTAAGGATTCACTCTGGTGAAGGTTTCTTATGTTTTTCAAACTCTGGTGAAGACTCTTGTTCTGAACATATATTGTGCCATGCATGCTTCTTCCCATGGAACCATAGAATAATTATGATCATGCATTATTTCATTGGTTGCCTCAATGATGGTTCTATTCTTCCTCTTTCTCAAATAGTTTTTACTCCCTCTAATTCAAGTGACTCCCTCTGAAGGTGTTGGAATAGGGGTAGACCTAGGGTTTAGCTCCAAGAGCGTACCAACAAGCCCTAGCTACTGGCTCTTTTGGAAACACCTACGAGGCAGATTCAGTCTCACCTAAAGCATCTATGAGGGGGTTGCAGGACATATATGTCTACAACCAAAGGGAATATCAATGGATCGATTATCAAAATAGTGCGGTATGCATATATCACTTATCAACTTAGATCTACTCCTCACAACTATGGATCTGATCTAACACATAGATATAATAACAGTATAACAACGACAAAGATCAGAGCATCAATCACACACATGACACAAGATATATGTGGTTCACCCTCTCTCTAGGTATACGTCCACAGACCTGTTCTTATAATATATTAGGGTAAATCATACAGTTTTTATCTGCACTCTTAGCTAGAAGATCTTATTTATTCTTCTCTTTCGCTCCTCTTCCTACGCACCCAGCTGCAGGAATTTACCTTTGCACCCAGCAAAAGATATTACAATACCAGAAGGCTCTCACACTTAGCACTTCTCTTCCTCTCAATACAACAATCACTCGTAATAAAACTAGGTTGACACTAGCAACAATAACAACACCAACCCAACCTAGGTCCTCTAGACCTTTATTTATAAATTACAATAGTTCATCGACATCCTTAGGCTGAAACTTGAGTGTCAAAACCCTAGGTGTCTAAAACCCTAGGTCAACTTGACCCATGTTTTTCGGGATTCGCCAGGCTATCTTTCCTTCCTTCTCACACGGTGCTCCAAAGCGTCCAACAATGTCTTTTTCCGCTTATTGAGTTGTCCACGATCTTTCTTCCTTTCTCTTTTGTCATCCTTGATCTCCTCATCCAACGGCTTGCTTTCTCGGACTTTACTCCATATTTTCTTCTCTTTTTCTCACTTCGACCCAGTAACAGTCACTATGTCCTCCGTGAAGTTTGCATTTCAACTTTTCTTTCTTGATCTTCACTTTCTTCCCAAACCAAGGGCCAACATGCCCCCAACACTCACCTATGACTCGTCCTGAGGCACTTCAGACTTGATCCTTCTATTTTACTTTGAATTCTGACTGCACAGTGCAGCCTCTGCTTTCTTCTTTATGCCTCCTTTTCCTCCATGTGCAGACTGTATTTTCTGTGTCTGGTACCCAGTTTCAACTGCACCTGGTACCTAAACCCTTTTCTTCATGCTTTTACTGGGATTTGTGAGGTAGTTGGTTGTCATAGTACAACTTCAACCGGCTCCCATTCACTAATCCTTCCTTCCACTCCCCATTCAGAGTCTTCAATTGCACAGCTCCAGCCTCTGTAACATAAGAAATCTCATATGGCCCTAGCTAATGTGTTATGAACTTCCTAGGGTGTTTGATGAACTTACTGTCATATATCAGGACTATATCACCTTGTGTAAATGCCTTCATCTTGATGTGCTTGTCATGATAGGGCTTATCTCTTTCCTTCTAAACCCGATGATGGAATCTTGTAATAAATATGTCCTCTTCCAGTTCAACCAATTGTGCAAGCCTCTCGCGCATAGCACCAGGGTTATCCATATCTGTCAAGGCAACAATTCTTAGGCTTGGTACCAGATATTCCATTGGAACAATAGCTTCAAGACCATAAACCAACTTGAAAGGGGTTTGCATTGTTAGTTTCTTGCAGGTGGTCCCATAGGCCCATAGTACTGCAGGTACTCTTAAATCCCAGTCATCCATGTTCACACTGCAAATCTTTGTCAGTGTTGTCTCCAAGATTTTGTTGAATGCTTCAACTGTTCCATTTTCCTGTTGATGGTAAGGTGTGCTCTTTTGATGGTGGACTGTAAATTCCTCAGTAAAGGCTTCAACTATCTTATTGATGAAATGTGTGCCTTGATCACTCATAAGGATATTGGGGCATCCAAACCTAGTGATGATGTCATCAAATATGAAGCGTGTAGATGTAGTTTCACTATAGTCCTTAACTGCTCTTGCTTCGACCCATCTGGTCAAGTATTATGTTGCTATAATTATGTAACTTGCTTCTGTATGCTTTCCTGATGAGTTTATGGGTCCCACGAAGTCAATGGCCCATTTCTCGAATGCTTGTAGGGTCAGTTGTGGTGCTAGTGGAATTTCATCTCTTTTGTAAGGTTTCCCAACTCTTTGGTATACATCACAGGCTCTGGAATAGTCTTTAGCATCTCTGTGTAAGGTAGGCCACCAAAGGCCAGCTCTAAGAACCTTATGCGCAGTTTCTTACCCTGCGTAATGTCCTCCTACGATGCCTTCATGAGATTTTGTGAGGATCAGTGGTCGTTCTACCTCCATAACACATCTTCTTAATATCTCATCAGGGCCCATATTGTATAGATGTCCAGCTACAAGTGAAAATTATACAGCGTGCACCACTAACTATTTCTTTTGTTGAATTGTATACTCACTAGGCGCCATTCCTGTTGATAGGACTAGACTATCAATCTTTCTAATGGCTATCAGTTGTGCATATGGCAGTGTATCCTCCAAAATGGTGGGCTCTTCTCTGTGTTCCAACCTCGACAAGTGGTCAGGACCTTTGTTCATTCTTCCTGGTTTAACCACAATTTCAAAATCATATTCCTGAAATAGCAGAAGCCATATGCATATTCTTCCTCCCAACACTGGATTGTTGACTAGTTATTTTAGCACGGAGTGGTTAGTAAACATTTTAAAGTGTCCTCCCAACAAGTAATGGCGGAACTTCTGCAGCACGTACACCATGGCCAATCCTTCTCTCTTTGTAGTAGTGTAATTAATTTTTGTTGTTGATAGCTTCCTGCTAGCAAAGGCTAATAGGCGGTCAATGTCTCATATTCCTGGTTGTGCTAACACGGCTCCCAATGAAATGAACGATGCATCGACATGCACATGAAACTATTTTCTCCAACCTGGAAATACCAGAATAGGCGCAGTAACCATCTTTTTTTTCAGTGTGTCGAGGCTCTGTTGGCACTCTTCTATCCAACTAAACTGACAGTCCTTCCTCAAAATCTTCTCCATGGGTGTTGTAATATGGGCATATCCTTTGATGACGTTTTTGAAGTATCATGTATGTCCCAACACAGTGCGGAGCTGTTTGACTGAAGTAGGAGGGGGTATATCAACTATAATGGAAATTTTAGATGGATCAACCAGCAATCCCTGCTTTCATACAATATGACCTAATAGTACTCCAAATGGTGAGAAGAAGATGCACTTCTTCATATTCAAAGCAATTTGACACTGCCTTCATTTATCCAACATTAGCCTTAGACATTCAATATGATTTTTCAACAAACTAAAAATAGTCCAATCATCGAAATATGCTTCTAGGAATTTATGCAGAAACACCTTGAATGCTTCGACCACCACCCTGGAAAAGATGGTTGGGGAATTCTTTAATTGAAATGGAATTATTGTATACTGATAAGGTCCCCATTCTATTGCAAACGTGGTCTTATGGTGGTCCTCCTTGGCAATCTGGATCTGATGGTATCCTAAAAATCCATCTGTAAAAGAATATACCTCATGGATTCCCACGTTATCTAACACTTCGTCAGTGAATGGTGTAGGGAAGGGGTCATGCAAGAAAGCATCGTTCATCTTCCTGAGGTCTACATAGATCCTGATTTCACTTATCTTATTGTCTTGTACCACCATAGGGCTGATCCACTCTGACTCTTCGACAACTTTTATAATCCCTTCTTCCAACATTTTGTCGAGCTCAATATTCACTTTTTCCTTATATTTAGGGTTTAGTCTGTAGGGTCTCTGTTTGACTAGTCTAGCATTTGGCTTTAAAGGAATCCTCATCTCACCCATGGGCCCTTTAATGCCCTTCATATCAGTGAAATTGGTTGGGAGCAAGTCCTGATACATGTGCAACAACTCTGTAATCTTGTCAATGGTAGCAGCATCCCAATAATCTCCGACATTGGCAAGATTTGGTGTCTCCTCTGTTCCAATATTGACTTTTTTAATCTTGATGGGATTCCCAATGAATGGTATCTCAACTCTAGTTACTTCCACATCTCTTTGGCCTTCTATTTCTGCGATGTTCACCTTCCTCGGATCATCGTCTTCATCAGCATTGATGTTGTAATAGCTTTGCAGTTTTTGGAGGGGTGCAGTCCAATCATCCTCGTCTTTTCCATGAGGAGGCTAGGTGCCTCCTCAAATACTTTCTGTCTCATAGTCTATAATGCTTGATCTACTGAAGGGTATTGAATTTCAAATAAAAAGGTAGTTACAAAATTCTGAGTCATACCTTCCCAATCTGTAGTGATGAGGCGCAACTCTGCTTGGAGGTACCAGTTAATAGGGGTCGTATCCAGCGTGTTAATGAGTTTGTGTACCCATTTCTCTCGAGGAATGTCGCTACAGGCCTCTTCGTAGCTTCTCACATGGTCCTTCGGGTAGCTTCGACCTTTCTACCTTACTTCGTAGCTTCCTACATGTGTTGAGAACCGCGTTGTCATCAAAGTACGGCATTGTATCCAATCTATGATATTGCTTTTATGTGTCCCCCACCATCTTGTTGGTGTGGCTTTCAGGGCCTCATCCATTTCCAACAACCTCTGTTGTGTTGGTACAGTGGCTTCAAAGTCTGATAGGAAGGCTTCTAACAGATCCAGACCATCAAAGGTGGGTAATTTACTTACTTTTGTGTCAATTCAACCAACTTCTCTAGTTAATATAGCACATCTCCTTATGGACACTTCATACATCTAGTTCTACCAATTCTCCAATGCTTCTTCTTAATCTGATGAGCATAAATTGTCACTTCGCCAGCTTAGGTTTCCATCGGCTGTGGGATTAATGTAATCATGTTGTCTGGTTGTTAGTTTATATATGTTTTCCAGTTCATATGCGCGGTCTTCCTCTTTTATGGGCTTTGTGTATCGCTAACCTTCATCTGGATCTAAAGGTGCAATGACCATGAGGCCATCTCTTTAAAAATCCATACGTATTTTCTTTAAATCAACCATGGTGGAGTTATTAAAATCCCAGTCAATTCCTAATAGCTCAAGGTAAGGGAAGTTATCATCAACTATCTCAATTACTTCAAAATCTACAAATGTTCTCACTATGTCGATGTCCACAGGGGCATGCTCTAATCTGCCAAAGGGGCTGACAGGTTGTTGGTTAGCCATCCTAAGCCTGATAGGGGAATAGATCAACTTCATTTTTCCCATCAGTGCCCATTTTGTCTTTGTCATGACATTGACCTCAGACCCTAAGTTGAGGACCACATAGTCTATGTCATACTCTCATATTTGAGCATTCAAGTGTAATTCCTTATTTTTCCTTCTCCTTCTTGCAATTTGGTGTACTACCCTATTCAGTAAGGGGTCTATCTTTCCTAGCTCATATTGTCTGATTAAATTTTGTAACTCTTGTACAATGTTCTCATCCTGAATCAACTTAATACAAGTATGTAAAAATTCCATGAGCTTGCTTACCTCTTTTCCTTATTTCGGCGACACAGACGGATCAAATGCCTGAGGCATTCCATATTCTCTTACTTCTAGTTGTGTTTTTTATGATGAACCTTGATCTTCTTTGAACTCTTTTCTTGCCTCCTCGAACACTTGTCTTTCTTTATTTTCATCAAAATTTGAGGTCTTCTCTACAACTTTCCTGACTCCTGAGTCTTCTGTGGTCTTCCCTTGGGTCAGTTTGTCTTCTCCTGTAGCAGCTCCTCCTCTAGTGATAATAGTGAATCTAGGGTATTCTCCATGAGGTTCATCATATATTAGTTTCACTTTTGGGTTCTGTTGAGGTCCTCGTCTTTCCCGAAGCTTAGCTAGCAGCACAAGACAATCTTCTATAACATGTTCAAACGAACTACAGTAGCTGCAAGTAGTGCAAGGGTTATGACAATCCCTTGCTAAGTGTCCTGGTTGTGCGCAGTTGTGACAAATAATCTATCCTCGGCCTCAACCCATACCTCTTCCTCGTCCTCATCCTCTAAATCCACCGTGAGGATTGAAGTTTCCTCTTCCTAGAGAGTTATACTGCATAGTGTTTCCTTCTTGTTGTACTTCACCTTGAATCTTGTATATATCTCTTGACCTTTCTTGCATGAGTTCGTAAGCTCTACAATCCCTATCATCATTCCCTACTGACTTACAGAATGTGAAATACAAATTTGTGGGTGTATACACATACTTTTTCATGTAATAGAACTCACTAGGGCGATGCCTATTTCTGCATACTTTGCACCATGGTAAGGTGACTTGATTCAAAGGGCTTGGGGTTCCAGAGGCCAAGTATTCATGGAATAGAGGGAATTTCTCCTTTTCATGGCCTTCTGATCTTCATATGACACGCCATATGTCTTATCTTTTATATTTTCCCTTGTCTTTCTTTATATCTTCGACTTGTAGAGACAAACTAGTTAGCTGACTCAAGATTTGACTCATACCTGAGCTGGATTCTCCCATGGGGGCTAATTCAAGCTTCATGGTGATATCTAATGTCTCTGCCTATGAAGCAATCTTCTACTGCATAAGGGAAAATCTAATGTGTGGTAAAATGGCAGCAATGAACCATTCCTTGTTCTTCTCATCTTGGATCTGAAAAGTCAATCGGTATGTTAAGGTCTTGAATCTTTGATCGAACTCCCAAATGGGTTCAGCTACCTTCTGCTTGATCTCCTTCAGCTTTGTAATACATTGTGACTCTGACTTGGGTTTCTTGAACTCTGCAATTAGCACATTCTTAATATGATTCAGTGGCTTAGGTTGTGCAAGTCCTTGAACAAGCTTCATGTACCAGCTTAGTGCATGATCCCTTAGAGTGGTACTAAATTGGGTTCTTTTGATAGCTTCATCCGTGACATTTTTAATATTCCACACAGCTTCACATAGGAACCAATGTTGATCAGGATATTCATATCCATCTCCCCTAAAGATAGGGAGTCTCATCTCATCTGCCATAGATCTTCCTAGGCTTCCTGACTGGGTATGTGGTGGAATACTAGTGACAGTTCTCTGAACGTTCTGGTGACTCTGATTACTCTGATTGCTTAACATTGGTAAAACAATAGGAGGGATAATAACACTTACTTCAATAATCTGTGCAGTTCCTGAGGTTTCTGGCTCGTCCTGATGAAGTTCTTCACCTTTCCCTTCCTCTGTCCTAATTGTTTCTTAATGTTCTTCATCTATCAGATCTGCATCTTCTCCACTATAGAAACCCCCATCCCCATAGTTCTTCTTAAACAGGTTCGCAAGATGAAATTCTCTGAACACCCTCCTACTGTGTGTATGGTCCGCTTTTGTGTCATTTTCGCCGTCTGAATTCTTGAACATTAGCCTCTTCAAATCTGATCAATCTACTGTATCTTCAAGATGTTATTCTCATGCAATAGCATCTTGATTCTCAACTTCAAAAAATGTAAAAAATTTCCTCTAGGTCCTTTAAAGAAATATCTCTCGACTTGGCTCTATGACCCTACTCTATCAACAGTGAACTCGGTGATGTACCCTCCAATGGTTCTATCAAACCAGTGATCTACTGCTCATCATACAGTGTTATCAACTCTTTTGATCTTCTTGATCAACTCCGACATCCAAACCACAGGATATCTAGATCTGATCTCAAACTGGGTATCTGCTAACCTAGCTAGCCACTCATATAACTCTTGATGGATTCCTCCTAAGAAAATCTCATGTATATCAGTGAAGATATATTTCTCCAACCAATCCTCTGTACTAAGATTTGGGTTTTTGTTCTAGGCTTCAGCGAAGTCCTTTTCTTGATCCTCTATCCACTTTTGAGTCTGTGTCTTTGATGGGAACCACCTTGACATTCCCTCAAGAAGATTCATGTCCCGACAACGGAACCATTTGTTGGCACAGGGGTAGACCCAAGGTTTAGCTCCAAGAGCGCACCAACAAGCCCTAGCTACTGGCCCTTTCGGTAACACCTGCGAGACAGTTGCAGTCTCACCCAAAGCAGCTATGAGGGGGTTGCAGGATAGAGATGTCTACAACCAAAGGGAATATCAGTGGATCGATTATCAGAACATTACAGTATGCATATATCACTTATCAACTTAGATCTACTCCTCACAACTATGGATTTGATCTAACACAGTGATATAATAACAGTAACAATGAAAAAGATCAGATCATCAATCACACACATGACACAATGTATACATGGTTCACCCTCTCTCTAGGGCTACGTCCACAGAAATGTGCTTATAATATATTAGGGTAAAGCATACAGTTTTTATATGTGCTCTTAGCTATCAGATCTTCTTTCTTCTTCTCTTTCGCTCCCCTTCCTGCGCACCCAGCTGCAGGACTTGACCTTCGCACCCAGCTGAAGATCTTACAATACCATAAGTCTCTCACACTTAGCACTTCTCTTCCTCTCAATACAACAATCACTCGCAATACAACTAGGTCAACACCAGCAACAATAACAACACCAAACCGACCCAAGTCCTCTAGACCTTTATTTATACATTACAATAGTTCATCAACATCCTTAGGCTAAAACCTAGGTGTCAAAACCCTATACACCAAAACCCTAGGTGTCTAAAACCCTAGGTTAACTTGACCCACGTTCTCTGGGCTTCGCCAGCCTATCTTTCCTTCCTTCTTGCACGGTCCTCCAAAGCATCCAACAGTGGCTTTTTCCGCTTGTTGAGTTGTCCATGATCTTTCTTCCTTTCTCTTCTATCATCCTTGATCTCCTCATCCAACAGCTTGCTTTCTCAGACTTCTCTCCATATTTTCTACTCTTTTACTCACTTCGACCCAGTAACAGTCATTGTGTCCTCCGCGAAGTTTGCATTTCACCTTTTCTTCCTTGATCTTCTCTTTCTTCCAAAACCAAGGGCCAATAGAAGGATAAACATCTTCTTTTTTTCTTAACCTGTCTGGAACAAGAAAACAAGAGGAGCCAAAAACAAAAATATATCCTAAAGGAGAATAATGAGTACATCTCTAGAATAAAAAAAAAATTAAGGATTGTTGTCAGAGCTACAACACCTTCTTGTAATGTAGCAAACTATAGAAATATAAGTTAGAGGAATGTCAATTAAAACAATCAAACCTGGAGTCTTCACTTCCAATTTGTTGTTCCTCTGAATACACTGAGATCCCTCTAGATCCATAAATTTAGCAAAAGGTTCCTTCCTCCTGCAATTTCCCTCATTACAATGATACAAATAATATATATATATATATATATACAAGTGCATACCTGAGGGTGCTGATATGATTTCTCCAATGGCACCTAGTTGATCTCTGTCCTCTTGACATATTCATGAAGATGGTAGTCATAGTGTCACATTTTTTTATCACCCACAATAAGACTTCATTTGAATTCTTGTCTTCCGCGAACTTGAATTTATTTGATTTATCAAGATTATCTTATGTCATAGTTATGTTCATCATAATTTTAGATTCTTCACAAACCCTTGTCAACTGGGCTAGAAAACCTAACGGTTAGGCTAGGCTAGCACTTTTAGGTTTTGTTGGACTTATGATTTCCAACAATAATCCTTTGAAATATAGGAGAACATTGGTGATCTAAAGAACTCGTTCAATGAGTTGCAGAAACCCTAATTCTGAAATTTCTGCAGAAATTAGTGAAACCCTAGAAACCCTAGGGACAAAATTTCAAAATTCTTGGAATTTCACTTTGAGAGTCTCTGGAGGTGCGTTGGAGGAGTCTGTACTCCCCTATGCCAAAATTATCCCCAACTTTCAAGTATTAAAGGCTCAAATAGATCAGAAAGGAGGGTCATACGGATTTTCTGCAAACCCTAGGAGGGTTGTACAGTTCTGCAGAAAAGAGAGGAAGCTGGTAGATGATTGTACGATGGGTTATTCAATACCTGTGCTATGATTCCATGTTGATTTTTCAATAAGCTAGGATTAATCATGAATTTTATTCTATTTTATCATTTTACTTAAACCATAGACAATTTGTTGTAGCAACCAATATCACAAGAAGAAATGCCTTGCACAAGTACACAAGAAGTATCCTGGGAAACCCTTCTCAACAAGGGAAGAAAACCCATCCAATCCTTTGCTATATTATTCAAGAGAAATACCTTCACCACCAAGAAAACCTAGCACACAAAAGGGTGCTCAAAAAACCTAGAATACTAGCGCCCAAGAGAGGTGTGCACTTTTCCCAAGAAGATGTACTTGCTGAAATTTCCAAACTAACATAAAAGATATGATTCCTCAATGGGGAATTTACCTTTACTTATATTAGACATTTTCATTCAACAGAAGTGTCTATCGGCATAATAGGGTCGACCTCTCTGTCTCATAATATAATTAATATTAACCAGATTAATTATATTTTACATTAATTATCAATTACATTAAGGTGGGGCCGACCTGTACCATTTACATTACAATTAGGGTTACAGGCGGGTCTGACTCTTGGAAAATATAGCAAGGGATCTCATACACCCACTAGTGCTCAGCCACTAGGGGCACATTCATAGGGATTTCCATATCTCTGGATCACTGCATTACACAGAAGAACCACTTCTTCACTAGTGCTCAGCCACTAGGATCACGTTCACTTGTGCTCGTCCATAGGCGCGACCACTCAACAGATCTTATTTCACACTACATTACACAGGAGAGTCATCTGGATTTTCTCATCAACTCTCTTCTCAGAGGAGTTTAATACATCATCTTCATTTATGTCTCATGACGATGCACCCAGCACTTTGGGATTTAACACGTTCACCTTGTGCTCATCCACAAGCATGTCCAACTCTACAATTCTCCTTTCTCACTACGTTACATAAGAGAATCATCTAGAGTTCTTCTCAACTCTCTGTAAGGAGGAGACCATCTCTACATTCCAGCTCTGTCTCAGATAGGAACCACACACCCCTCTCAGGGGCTCTCTCTCTCGGGTTTGTGTCCTAGAGAATGTCTCACATAGCTGTAATCATCAACAAATGAAACCCAACCCTTTTCCATTACATACATAACCCAAACTTTCCAGTGAAAATGATAATGTTTTTCTGAATAAATATTGGCACATATACCATCAATTCTCTAGAACAATTAAAGTGGAAAGATGTAAACAAGGAACTTATTCCTTCAAAAAAAATCATTTATTCAATCTTTTTTCTTCCCTTCATCAAGTTATGACATCCTCAAAGAAAGACAATCTAGTAATGGTTTGTTAGCACCAGAAGTCACCTCTGGATTGTAGCAGAGATAAGCCTGATACCCATCAGAGTTTATGTCACGGATTGGTTATAAAAGGGTCAAATGGGCACAGTCTCAGGAAAATATCATCTTAACTCAGAAAATTGGACTGATATGCACTAGCAGGTGAGGTCTTGATTTAACTTCAGACAGTAAGTTGTAGTAAGGGTGAGTAGGAGGAAAACTTCGATGGAAAAATTCAGAGGTCTGCCAAGGACAACAAGTCTTTCGGAAACCCAAGGAGGAACAATTTAAAAACATGAACTTCTTGAATTTAAATCTCACAGAAACTGAAAGGAACTATAACAACACTATAATCAAACTTTCATCATAATGCAGTCACAATAATTCAAGTGAATCATTCAACCATGAACTCTTTCAGCATCAAAGGGAAACAAGAGGGATTAAGAAAGTTGATTTTCATTAAAAAAGATGTCTCCAATACATATACATAACCATAGAACTAGAATGTTCATTAAAACTTTACAATACGAGAGATCTGCTCTACCATCGACCCTAACAAAATATCAAAACTGAGTATATATACTCATAAATGCTAACGTCCCCCAGGTACATGAATGAACCACTGCATTCAAAGATTTTTGTCTCCTCCATCTGTTGTTAGACTGCACTTTTCTTCCTCCGTCAGATGTGAAATTAAAATAGTATGGGATTTGCAGGAAAACCCATTTACAGAGGAGTTTTGGGTTGTCAGCTAATTGCCACGGCCATCCTTTCATGCTTTCCATTTATGTGATGAAATGAGGTTTCAACCACCATCCCCTACTTTCATTAACTGCCTTCATTGGGATCGGGATGAGTCCTGACATCCATGAATGATCTAGGTGGTGCCCATGACTTTTCTGAACTAATCTTGATGCCTCGAGCCCCGCTGCTCTCCTTCTGCAATCAATACAGGCACTTTCGCCGATTTGGTGCGGCTCTTTTCCATCAGCTTGATCTTGTATGTGACCTTGGGATGAGACCTGGAGCCTACACCTAAAGTCACTTTTGAGACTTTTCCTTTCGAGAGTCTTTACTCCTCTTTGCTCTCAACATTGCGATACCCGAAATCGCAAAACGGATTTCGAGATCGGCGGCTAGGCTTGCTTTAAAATAAACGACCACAATCCTTTCCCTGACAACATGAAATGCCAGCTAAGTGATGAGCATTAGCCCCTCTTTCCAGACCTTCTTCCCATGTTATCGGATGCTAAGACCACGAGCTTGATTCTGGGGTGCTTCACGATTTCACGTTTTGGGAGTCTTGTCGTGCTCCACTTCCAAAACCCTGACTCGTGAAACCGCAAAATTACTTGATATGGTGCCATGCGTCCCTTAGGTTTGGATGGCTGAGATTGGTCCATCGGATTTTTGAGTCTCAAGACTTTGTGCCATGGATGAAACTTTACGAACAGAATCTCGAACTCTCAATTCCCGATCCTCCAAAATTCATCGATGTCAGATCAATGGCCCACGACTCTTCTCGATCGGGCAGCCCAGATTTTCCTTTTCGTGAATCGGGATTTCACGAATTCTACTGAACAGTTGTACCACCTCTGAACCCCCGATTAACGCACTCACTTTCCATCCATGACAATTGATCTTGTTCGCTCGCTTGATCTGAGTCCATGTTATACCACTCGAAGTGTTGTGTCCTGTAACAAACGAAGATTTGGACAATTGACTGGGACTTTGGAAAACATATGATTAATGTCAGTTGCCAAAGGGATGAGCTCAAACAGAAAGGCAAATAGAAAGAAATTTTGCAGACTATAAGGGAGGAAAAACACAAGGACATGGCCAACAAAAATAGATAAAATTGGGGCAAGGAGACCGACTCGAGTAAGTTGACACACGCCTACGGGCCTTGACAACTTTATGTGATAACATTTGGCTCCATAGGGGATGCCATGCTCCCTGCGAGTTGCCAATACCAAGTAGTTCCAGTTCCTTAGTTATTGGTTTATGGAGTCTATCAGTCATAGAAAGATAAAAATAGAACAAAAACAAAACAAGGACGATATTTACAATGGTGGGACGTCGGTTGTGGATTTTAAACAAAAAACAATTTTAGGAAGTGACCATTTACAGGGACACCAAAAACTTCATCACCCTCTAGATTTTGTAAGTTGTAAGTATTGTTCAGAAATGATTCAAAAATCTTGAAGGGGTCAATCCACAAGGCCTCTAATTCGGTATGCTTGCCTCTATCCTGCTTCGGTGCGTCCCATTTTAAGACTATATCTTCCAGCTGGAAATCTCCTTTCCACACCTTCCTACCAAAAGCTTGTTTGACTCTCTGTTGATGCTCATGTGCTTTGTCAAGGAGCTTCTCTCTTTCCTGCTAAACTTTGACCAACAGCTAGATTCTTCTCATCATATCGTTGGGCTCACCTTGGTGATCTTGAAAGAATTTCGCTGCGGGCAAGGCCAGCTGAGAGGGAAAAACTTCTTCGGTTCCATATACCAGTTGCAATGGAGAGACACCGAGAGATATTTTTGTTGTCACTCTATCGGCCCACAGAGAAAACTTGAGCTTTGAATCCCATGCCTTTTTTTTATCCCCTAACAGTCTCTTAATGATTTTGATCGGGTTCTTGTTAGAGGATTTTGCCAGTCCATTTCCCTGGGGGTAGTATGGGGTAGAGTGAATCAACTTAATTTCAAACTGCTCATAGAAGCGGATCAATGGTTCAACTTTGAAATAAGTGGCATTATCTTTGATAATTCTTCTCGGGTAGCCAAATCTTTCTATGATATCCTTAAGAAAACTAATGATTACCTTGTGGGAAGCGCTACTTGTGGGGATAGCTTCTATCCACCTGGTAAAATAATCTGTGGCAATTAGGATCCATCTATGTTGACCGTTGGATGCAGGATGAATCTCCCCAATGAATTCTAGAAGGGCCCTAAAGAAACCATAGCTTTCAATGGTAGGGGCTTTAGTTGTTGATTTACTGCGAATTTTTGACATTTAGCGCAGGCTTTGACTTTTGTGCAAACATTAGTGAACAGAGTAGGCCAGAAGTAACCATCCCTGATAATTTTATGGGCCTTCGTTCTCCAAAAGTGATGTCCCCCACACAAACTATCATGAAAGTTTTACATAATCCTTTATGCTTCGTGTGGGTCTAAACATCTCAGAAGTACACCCAAGGGGTCTTTCCAATATATTTTTTTATCAACAAGGCAGTATTTAATTGCTTTGAGCCTTAAAGCTCTTTCATTATTCCTTTGCATGCCATCGGGGGGCCACAATTCTTGTAGAAAATATATGACATCCTTGTACCAAGAAAATCCCGATAATTAGGGGTTTGCCTGAGCATTTGTATCATACAGTTCAGCTTGCTGATTTTCTAAGCATTCATTGATGACGCTAACCCCCAAAGATTTGTAGTTAGATTCAACCAGTAGTCTAGCTAAACCTTGACATTTAATCAATTTGGTGGGATTTATCTCCAGGTCAAATTCGAGGATTTTGGCAATCCATTGGCTCCTCCTTCCATCTATGTCTGGCTGAATGAGAATTTCCTTTATGATAGCTCAAGGAACATATGCAGTGATTTTTGAATGCAGGACATAGACTCTGAAATATTTGATATATTTAACCAAAGCATAGGCCTGCTTCTCCATCATGTCATATTTCACCTCACCATATCTCAACACCCAACTGAAAAAGGAAATGGGTTGCTCCAACCCTTCAGCATTCTTCTGCAACAAAAGATCTTCCACTGTATCATACGAAGAAAAGGAAAAGATCAGGAAATCCTTGGAATAATCAGGATTGATCAGCACGGGTGGCTCAGTCAGTGCCTTCTTAATTTGGTTGAAGGACTTTTTGGGCTCAGCAATCGATTTCACTTCTTTTCCCTTCCTGAGCATGGCTTTGATATGCTTCATTAATTCGGCAAAATTGGGAACAAACCTTCTCAAAAAATTAACTTTCCCCAAGAAAGACTAGACCTCTTTCTTGGATATTGGGAGAGACAAGGCTTGGATTGCTTCCACCCTTCCAGGATCAATTCTTACTCCCTATGGAGATACTATATGCCCCAATAATTTTCCCTCCTTCATGGCAAACAATGATTTCTTGGGATTTAAGGAGAGAACAAACTTTCTGCATTTCAGGAAAACCCTTTTTAAATGCTCACAGTGCTCTCTATCTGATATGGAGAAGACTGTGATATCGTCCAGATAGATGACCACAAACTTGTTCTTTTCTCCAACGAAAGCAATATACATGGCTCTCTGAAAGGTCTCCCCCATGTTCATCAACCCAAAGGGAATTTTGGCATACATGAATGTGCCCCAAGGAGTGGTGAAGGATATTTTTTCTTTGTCTTCAGGAAGGACTGAGATCTGATTGTATCTCAAATCCATCAATCATGGATATCCTTGATGTGCCAGTTACCCTTTGTAATATGTGCCCCATTTTCGGCAAGGGGTAATTGTCTTTCTTTGAACTCCTATTCAGGTTCCTGAAATCGACACAAAGTCTGATTTCCCCACTTTTCTTTCTCACCGAAACCATGTTGGCCACCCACTCTAAATATGTCAAAGGCACGATGATCTCAGCATCCAATAGTTTATTTTCCTCTCTCTCCATGATAGGAAGTAGCATAGAATTTATTTGTCTCAATTTCTTCCTAAATGGCTTGGACTCCTCCTTCAGCGGAATCTTATGCTCGATAACGCCTGTGTCATATGTTATGAGGTATTCATAGGTCCAGGAAAACACATAAGCGAATTCCTTTAATATCTCAGTATACTCAGACCTTTTCTCCCTTGACAAGTTGGTTGACATCTTGACAAAATTTGGGTTCCCCTCTATGCCAATATTACACTCAGCCACATCAGCATCCTCATTTGAAACCTCACCCTTTACTACCACATCGTTCCCATCGAACAATCTTTCCAGGGGAATTAGACCCTTTGGAATGTGATTTCTAGGCAACTGAACAATATGGTGATTAGAAATTTTATTCAAAAATACTTGAGGGGGAGGGCCACCCTCAGAATCATGATCCTGATCAATGTGTAATGCAGATAACTCATCAACCGACTCAAGAAATATCATGATTTCGAGATCATCCTCGAACACCTTCCAATGCTTGATATTATCAGGTACAGAGGGCCTATATCTAATTTCAACATCACACCTAAGCTTAGGTGGTAGTGGGATCCTGAATTGGCTTGCTGAGACAGCCACAGAATCAGCCATGACATTTTCTTCCCTGGGAACAAATGAAATTTTGAAGGCCAAGAAAAAGTTGTCAATCAGGTCCCACACTTCATTTCTGTAACTTTTGAGCCGAGGGTGCTTGGCCTAATAAGCCTTTCTGATATGTTGGACAATAAAATCGGCATCCCTGAACACTGTTATCTCTTCAATTCCCATCTCCTTTGTAGCCCTCAAACCGAAAACAAGAGCTTCATATTCTTCCACATTATTGGTAGTTTCAAACTCTAATTTATATGACAGGAATATGGTTTCATGACAAGGTGACACAAAAACCACTCCAGCACCAGCACCTTTACTAGAAGAGGCTCCATCGAAAAGCATTTTCCACATAAAGGTAATTGGAGGAGGATCTTCACTGAGAGTAATGGAATTTCTGATATAAAGAGGGGGTTCAGGGGCATCAGTGAGTTGCAATAAGATGGATCCTAAATCAGTATCCAGGGAAAATATAGGATGATTGGTGGGGCTCGCTTCATCACTAATAATGTAGGCCAACTGAGCTTCTTTGTACAGTCTTCTATTCTCCCCTCCGAATACTAGAATGGTAGCATATGTGAGTTCCATATACAAGGTTCCCCCAAGTATTTTTATCCAATATCTTGACAATAGCATGCCGAACTTGGGAGGAACGTCAGCCACCACAATATCCATGACCACATTTTTCATGGGTAGCTAGAAAAATGTTACCACTAGGTCTTTGATGACTCCAAGACATTGTACCCTCCTTGAATCAAAATAATACAAATCATGATAGGCCTTTTTTATTTCTAATCCGAGTTCTTCCATGACAGTTTTGGGCATGAGATTATGAGATGCCCCTAAGTCCATCAGACAATTATGCAACACCTTGTCATGTATTTTCAGTGATGTGTAGAATGGAGGGGATAAATCATCTCTATATTCTACCATGGGACCTAGGATGAATGTTGGCTTTTCATCTTAGAGATTTACTAAGTCTATGGAATGACGGGGTGGCTCATACTGTAACAGTTTAGAGATGAAAATTTTGAATTCTTCGTGCTTGACTAGCTCTGAAAGGGGAACAAGGATTCTGATCTTCTGAATTTCATGCTCAAAGTTAAAAGGGGAAGGGGGCTTCAAAATTTCTCTCACCTCTGGGACAAGATCTTTGGCTATGGGTGGGGGATTCTAAACTTTATTTTCTTTGTTTCTTTTCGCTGCGTCTCTAGCGGGCTTTTCTTCTCTAGAGGGCTTATCAGGGACGTCAAAATTCCCTTCTCTCTCCTTAGACCGGAGGTTGTATTTGTTGGGGGCATTATTTGTCTTCTCACCCTTACTTAGCTCATGTATTTGGTTGTTCATGAGGGATTCCTCGTATGCATATTGAGTCAAATGGGGGAAAGGGGAGGTGTCCCCAATACAATGAATTTAAGGGTCAAGATCTTCTTATTCCCTTTCTTGATCATCAACCAGGTTATTTTGAAGAGGGGTTTGAATTTTATGATCATTCCTATCTCTATCCCTTTGTTCCCTTGGCATAATATGAGGAGCATGGTTATTCAATCTCCTAAAGTTGCCTTTGTTATCAACATTTAAGACATTCTTGTAACCTTTCTTCCCATCGAATTTCATCTTCTCCATTTCTGCAAACATGAACTTCACCATCTTGGATAATTCATCTACTTGAGGGTGAGATGTAGAAGAACCAAAGGTTGAGGCCTCATATATTCCTCTTCCCTTGTCTTTGTCATATTTTCTTCTGATCCTGTCAACTGCCAAAACATTGGATTCTACTTCCACGGATTCATCTTGCATATTATTCAAGGAAATGGCTCTTCTCTCTCTGAGCAGGAGGCAAAAATCGAGGTCAAAATCACTAGCATAAGTGATTTTGGCAGAGGCTTATGTGGGTTTTATCTCAACAGGGATCTTATTGTATATCTTATTGAATCTTTTGGAGAAGTCAGGGACAGATTCTCCCTCTTTTCTTTTCAGGGATCCAAATTATGTGATATAATACATAAAAAAAATTGTATCCCCCCACTACCTCAAGAAAACATCATCTAGAGATTCAATCCCAGCAATAGATCCAGGGGTCAATCCCCTAAATCATTTCCTAACCTCACCATCAAGGCTCTAGACAAAAACTGTCATCCAAACATCTTCGTTTTCAATGTTTAGGTTGTTTGTATAATTGTAGAAACCAGCAAGGTGTTCTTCAACAATGGTTTCTTCCTCTCCAGTGAATTTGGGCATATACTTTAGGTAATCTCCAGCAGGGAGATCATTCATTGGTTGAGGTAGGACTAGAGGGGCATATCTTGCAGCCACTATGGAAATCATTATGTTTCCATTGGGATTAGCGCCTACCATAGGGATATGAGGTGGAGGAGAATTAGGAGGAGAAGGGGTTCGAACTTGGGATACTGGAACTGAGCCTCCGTGAGGAAATGGAAACAACAGAGGATTCGAAGAAAAGGCTAAAGGGCTTGAAGGAAAAGAGGTTTCCCTCTCTATGGTAGCAACAATAGTAATAGGAGGAGGGGTGGTAAATCCCGGGGTAGGAAAATCTTCAGAGGTGTTGGGTCTAAACCACAGTACAATTTCAAGGGAGAGAGGAGTGACAAGGATTTCTCCCTCTAATCACAGACCAGGAGGGGAAAACATAACAGGAACACTCCCAAAATTTAAAGTTTGGGAAAATCCAATAGAAGGTATAATAGGGGAATGAGAAGCAAAAATTGGAGTTTCTAAAGAAGGATAGTGAACATTATCATAAATACCTGGCTCAACAGTAGAAGTACCTTCTCGGAGGGTCGTTCCCTTTCTGACAATTTTATCTGGGTCAGCTTCAGGTGTTGCTAAAGGTAGTTTTGGAGTAGACCTCGCGTGTCTGCTTCTAGAAGCCACAGCTGGAACAATGGAGTCTTCAGTGGATTCACCTCAATGGAGTCGCCAGGTGCACAATTGAAATATTTGTTGTACTAAGTTCTGATGCACCTTCAGAACTACTAAGCTTTGTCGTTCAATCCCAGGGAAAATCTTCAGTTTTATCCACAGCAACGGCGCTAGAAATGTTAGCACCAGAAGTCACCGCTGGATTGCGAAAGAGGTAATCCTGATACCCATCAGAGTTTGTGTCACATATTGGTTATAAAAGGGTCAAATGGGCATAGTCTCATGAAAATATCGTCTTAACTCAGAAAATTGGACTGATATGCACTAGCAGGTGAGGTCTTGATTTAACTTCGGACAGTAAGTTGTAGTAAGGGTGAGTAGGAGGAAGACTTCGATGCGAAAATGCAGAGGTTTTCCAAGGACATCAAGTCTTTCAGTAGCCCAAGGAGGAAAAATTTAAACACAAGAACTTCTTGAATTTAAATCTCAAATAAATTGAAAGGAACTATAACAACACTATAATCAAACTTTCATCATAATGCAGTCACAATAATTCAAGTGTATCATTCAACCATGAACTATTTCAGCATCAGAGGGAAACAAGAGGGATTAAGAAAGTTGACTATCATTAAACAAGATGTCTCAAATACATATACATAACCAGAGAACCAGAATGTTCATTAAAAATTTACAATACGGGAGCTTTTCTCTACCATCGACCCTAACAAAATATCAAAACTAAGTATATATACTCAAAACTGCTAATGTCTCCCAGGGACATGAACGAACCACTACATTCAAATCTTTTCATCTCCTCCTTCTGTTGTCAGACTGCACTTGTATTCCTCTGTCATATGTGAAATTAAAACAGTATGGGCTTTGCAGGAAAACCCATTTATAGAGGAGTTCTGGGTTGTCAGCTAGCCACCACGGCCATCCTTTCATGCTTTCCATTTATGTGATGAAACAAGGTTTCAACCACCATCCCCTACTTTCATTAACTGTCTTCGTTAGGATCGGAATGAGTCCTGACATCCATGAATTCTCTAGGTGGTGCCCATGACTTCGTTGAACTAATCTTGATGCCTCGTGCCCCGCTGCACTGCTTCTGCAATCAATACAGGCACTTTCACCCCTTTGGCGCGGCTCTTTTCCATCAGCCTGATCTTGTATGTGACGTTGGGTTGAGACCTGGAGCCTACACCTAAAGGTGCTTTCGGGACTTTGCCTTTCAGGAGTCTTTACTCCTCTTTGTTCTCAACATCGCGATACCTGAAATCGTGAAACGAATTTCGCGATCGACGGCTAGGATTTCTTTAAAATGAATGGCCACAATCCTTTCCCTGACAACACAAATGCCAACTAAGCGATGAGCGCTAGCCCCTCTTTCCAGACCTGCTTCCCATGTGATTGGATGTTGAGACCACGAGATTGATTCCAAGGCACTTCGCAATTTCGTGTTTCGGGAGTCTTGTCATGCTCCACTTTTGAAACCCCGAATCGCGAAACTACGAAATTACTTGATATGGTGCCATGAATCCCTTAGGTTTGGACGGCTGAGATTGGTCAATCGAATTTTTCAGGTCTCGGGACTTTGGGCCATGGATGAAAATTTATGACGAGAATCCTGATCCTCCGAAATTAGTTTATGTCAGATCAAAATCCCACGACTCATCTCGATCGGATGGCCCGGATTTTCCTTTTTCACGAATCGAGATTCTGCAACATCTGTTGAACAGTTCTACCACCTCTGAACCCCTAATTCCCACGAAAACTGATCTTGCTCGCTCGCTTGAATTGAGTCCATGTTAGACCACTCCGAACGTTGCGGCTTGTGACAAACGAAGATTTGGACAACTGACTGGGACTTGGGAAAACATATGATTAGTGCCAGTGGCCAAGAGGCTGAGCTCAAATAGAAAGGCAAACAGAAATAAATTTTGCAGACTACAAGTGAGGAAAAACACAAGGACATGGCCAACAAAAATAGACAAAATTGGGGCAAGGAGACAGACTTGGGTAAGTTGACACATGCTTACGGGCCTTGACAACTTTATGTGATAACACCATTAATCACTTGAATCCATCTTATATATTATGAATAATACTTGGGTTTATATCGATATAATTAGTTATGAATTATCATCTCCACCTCAATCTTTCTACAATGCTCAAAAACCAACCAAGACAAGGATTGTTCTAAAACACAATCATAAATTATAAATCCCCTTTGGACATGCATTTGCATTATGATCCGGATTTATTTTCGGCACCAAATGAGAGCGGAGATATAATAAATAAATGCATAGAGATATCGAAGATATTAGATAATATAACAGGAAAGTATCAGAGATGCAACCATAAACACATATATATAGTAATACACAATTTATATTAATGAAATAAATGTAAAGAGACTGTAAAAATACAGAGTGAAAGACTCGCTAGAATGGTGGTAGCTTATCTTTGAGAAGAGATGTGACGGCTACTCGCATTCGCAAGAAGATGATTAAAATGAGGCTCTGAAGGAATTTTTACAATAAAATGGAATGCCAAAAACCCTAGACATCCAAAAACCTAACCCTAGGAGATGAAGCACCAAAAGTCATGTGGGCCCCGTTTGGGTAA
Source organism: Picea engelmannii (assembly GCA_009831015.1). Taxonomy (NCBI): domain Eukaryota; kingdom Viridiplantae; phylum Streptophyta; class Pinopsida; order Pinales; family Pinaceae; genus Picea; species Picea engelmannii. The sequence goes on along the minus strand of ML783267.1, from coordinate 187,493 downwards.
GTTGGTGCATCAACTTCCCGGGGTCGTAACTTTTGCATACGATCTCCGTTTTAGGCGTATGATAGCTCATTGTAAAGGTACCATCGAGGAGATTCATTTTGGGGGCTCAATAATTCCTTTGGATATCGATGAAAACCTCTATCTCGAAAAACCTTCATTTGGGCCCTCAAAATGGCCCCGGAAGTTAAAAACTGCTAACAATAGTAAATTGCCAAAATTTCTAGAAAACTGTTTTGAGCCAGCCGAAAAAGGTGGGTGGACACTGATATCCACCTGTATCAATCCTCCCTCTTTAGGAAGAAATGGTCTCCATTGCATTGATTTCCCGGGGGAGAGGGAAAAGTGTTTTCCAAATCTGCATCTTGGTGAGTTGCTTGCCTTGCTGGAGACGTCACGTTGATCAGTTTGTGGAAGTCTGTCACGAATCTGTTGAGGATGAGGCTCTTCCACAAGTCGAGCTACATGAGAGGAAAATGTGCAGAAGGAATCTTTGCACTTTTTTGCAACCTTGTCGACCTACTTCTGTTTGATAGAAGGTGCTTGGGGCGAGGCTGTAGTGGTTGCAGTATCCTTCTGTCGCCCTTTTGAACAGATTCTGAAGAAGCTAAATTTTGCAGTATGAGATACTACCTTGTGGCACTTTTTAGGTGGAACAGTAATCGGAACTACCTCTGGTATTCTATAGATATGACCCCCCAAAGTAACAATGAAACTACGGGGTCGAGACTCATAACCAGCATGGCGTCTCCACATATATGGTTAGACCAAGAGAACATCACAAACATCTAGTGGGCAAACATCACATAATACCTCATCCTTGAAGGGTTGGATGCTGTATGAAAATTGACACTGTTGGCTGACACGAAGATCTTGTCCTTGGCGAAGCCACCCAATGTTGTATGGATGCAAGTGTGGTGTTGTCGACAATCCCAACTGTTTGACGACCTCTACTAAGATGAGGTTCTTCTGGCTTCCGCTATCAACAATAAAATGAAGTGGGGTCCCCTTCATCCACATCTGTGAATGAAAAAGGTGTTCCCCCTCTTCACGATCTGTTGGTTCTTCTAGTTGAATTGTTGTGGTCACAACAATAGCAGTGGGATCTGCGCCAATGATCTGTCATTTACCAGTATCTTCAGAATCAGATTCTGAATCAGGGTTCGGCTCCTTTTCTTTGATCTCGGCCACCAAAGACTATTTTGAGGGACATTCATCAGTGTTGTGCCAGGGGATTTTGTGGAAATCGCACCATTTTCTGATGTCTTTCTTTGTCTTCCCGTGACCCTTCTTTTCATGTGGCTTGGACTGGTTTTCGGGAGACTGTTTGTTAGGGTCGTCTTTGTCATACTTTGGTTGTTGCAAATTTGCAGACCCAAAATCCCATTTTTTCTGGTGCTTAAATTTCTGCTCGATTTTAACAGCATATTGATAAGCAACACCGAGTGATGAGATGTCCAGAAAATCCATTTTAGTTTGGATGTATCTGTGTAGAGCCCCACGATATTTAAGAACCAAATGTCGTTCGGTGTCTTTGATACCCAGTTTGGTGTGCAAGGTATGGAAGGTTTTGGTGAACTTTGAAACTGCTTGGCCCCTCTCTTGCCATAGTGTGGTCCATCTCATGTACCGGTCCTCAGAGTTGCCAATAGGATAATATTGTTCCTTTACCGCATCCACACAAAAAATCCCAAGTGAGTTTGGCCCCATATATTCCAGACACCTCTGTGGAACTCTACTCCCAGTAAGTTTCCCACCAATGTTTGACATGGGGGAGAGCCTTAAGGGGTCGAAAATGATCTTTTATCTGTCGGAAAAATTGAGAACGGAGAAATAAACTTCTAACAGATTTAACCATTTATCTAGGGCATCTGCATCTAACTGACCTTCAAATATAGGAATATCAAAATTGACCTATACCTTAAAAGGTGAGGTGCCTCCAAAGTGGTCGCTTGATGAAGATGTGCCTGATGCTATCGGGAGGCATTGAAGGATGTGGGAAAAATTCTCCATCATTTCGTCCCTCTGTCACGTGAGAGCTTGCTCAAGCAACAAATTTGTAGGATCGTCTGCTTCATCGTTTTTCTTTTCTTCCTCGATTGAGGGTTTCTTGGGTGTGCGAGAGAAATTTTCCTCAAGAGAGACAAGCTTGAGACCCAACTTTCTATACTTGGACCTCATCGAGGACATGCACTGAAAAAATGATCAAGAACAACCTGCTCTGACACCACTAAACCGGATTTATTTTCGGCACGAAATGAGAGAGGAGATATAATAAATAAATGCACAGAGATATCGCAAATATTCAATAATATAACATGAATGTATCATATATGAAACCATAAACATAGATATACATTAATACATTATTTCTATTAATGAAATAAATGTACAAAGACTGTAAAAATACAGAGTGAAAGACTCGCTAGAATGGTGGCAGGTTATCTCTGAGAAGAGATGTGACGGCTACTCGTATTCTCAAGAAGATGATTGCAATGAGGCTCTAAAGGCATTTTTACAATAAACTGGAATGCCAAAAACTCTATACATCCAAAAACCTAACCCTAGGAGATAAAACGCCAAAATTCATGTGGGGCCCGTTTTGGTAAGTTGGTGCATCAAATTCCCGAGGTCGTAACTTTTGCATATGATCTTCGTTTTAAGCGTATGATAGCTCATTGGAAAGGTATCATTGAGGAGATTAATTTTGAGGTCTAAATCATGCCTTTTGATATCATTGAGAACCTCTATCTTGAAAAACCTTCATTTGGGCCCTCAAAATGGCCCTGAAAGTTAAAAACTGCAAAAAATAGTAAATTGCCAAAATTTCCAAAAAATTGTTTTGAGCTAGTAAGAAAAGGTGGGTAGCCACCTATATCAACCTGGATCAATACTCCCTCCTTAGGTATAAATGGTCTCCATTGCGTTGAGTTCCCGGGGGAGAGGGGAAAGCGTTTTCCAAATCTGCATCTTGGTGAGTTGCTTGCCTTGTTGGAGATGTCTCGTTGTTCAGTTTGTGGAAGTATGTCACGAACCTGTTGAGGCTAAGGTTGTTCAACAAGTCATGCTACATGAGAGGATGATGTGCAAAAGGAATATTTGCACTTTTCTGCAAACTTGTTGACCTGCTTATGTTTAATAGAAGGTGCTTGGAGCGAGGCTGTAGTGGTTGCAATGTCTTTCTGTTCCCCTTTTGAGCAGATTGTGAAGAAGCTGAATTTTGCAGTATGAGATACTACCTTGTGGCACTTTTTAGGTGGATCAGTAGTCAAAACTACCTCTGGTATTCTGCTGAGATGACCCCCCAAAGTAACAATGACACTACAGGGTTGAGACTCATAAACAACATGGCGTCTCCACATATATGGTTGGCCCAAGAGAACATCATAGACATCCAGTGGAGCAACATCACATAATACCTCATCCTTGAAGGGTTGGATGCCGTATGAAAATCGACACTTTTGGCTGACACGGATATCTCATCCTTGGAAAAGCCACCCGATATTGTATGGATGCAGGTATGTTGTTGTCGACAATCCCAACTATTTAACAACCTCTGTTGAGATGAGGTTCTTCTGGCTTCTGCTATCAACAATAAAATGAAGCGGGGTCCCCTTCACCCACATATGTGAATGAAAAAGATGTTCCCCCTCTTCAGGATCTGTTGGTTCTTTTGGTTGAATTGTTGTGATCGCGACAATAGCAGGGGGGTCTACGTCAGTGATCTGTCCTTTACCAGTATTTTCGTAATCAGATTCTGAATCAGTTTTTGGCTCCTTGTCTTTGATCTTGGCAACCAATGACTGCTTTGAGTGACATTCATTGGTGTTGTGCCAGGGGATTTTGTGGAAATCGCACCATTTTCTGGTGTCCTTCTTTGTCTTCTCGTGACCCTTCTTTTCATGTGGCTTGGACTGGTTTTTGGGAGACTGTTTATTAGGGTTGTCTTTGTCATACTTTGGTTGTTGCAGATTTGCAGACCCAAAATATCATTTGTTCTGGTGCTTAAATTTCTGCTCGATTTTAACAGCATATCGATAAGCAGCACCGAGTGATGAGATGTACAGAAAATCCATTTCAGTTTGGATGAATCTATGTAGAGCCCCACGGTATTTCAGAACCAAATGTCGTTCGGAGTCTTTGATACCCATATTGGTCCATAAGGTATGGAAGGTGTTGGTGAACTTTGAAACTACTTGGCCCCTCTCTTGCCGCAGTGTGGTCCATCTCATATACTGGTCCTCGTAGTTTCCAACAAGGTAATATTGTTCATTTACTGCATCCACAAAAAAATGTCAAGTGGGCTTGGCCCCATATATTCCAGACTCCTTTGTAGAAATCTTCTCCCAGTAAGTTTCCCACCAATGTTTGACATGGGGGAGAGCCTTAAGGAGTGAGAAGACGATCTTTTTTCTATCGAAAAAAATTGTGAACAGAGAAATAACCTTCTAACAGATTTAACCATTTATCTAGGGCATCCGCATCTATCTGACCTTCAAATATAGGAATATCAAAATTGACCTATACCTTAAAAGACGAGGTGCCTCCAAAGTGGTCGCTTGATGAAGATGTGTCTAATGCTATCGGGAGGCGTTGAAGGATGTGGGAAAAATACTCCATCATTTCGTCCCTCTGTCGCGTGAGAGCTTGCTCAAGCAACAGACTTATAGGATCGTCTACTCCGTCATTTTTATTTTCTTCCGCCATTGAGGTTTTCTTGGGTGTGCGAGAGAGATTGTCCCCAAGAGAGACAAGATCAAGACCCAACTTGCTATACTCGTACCTCGTCAGGGACATGCACTGAAAAAATGATCAAGAACAGTCTGCTCTGACACCACTGATCTGTATTTATTTTTAGCACGAAATGAGAGCGGAGATATAATAAATAAATACACAGAGATATCGCATATATTCAATAATATAACAGGAATGTATCAGAGATGCAACCATAAACACAGATATTAAGTAATACATGATTTTTATTAATGAAATAAATGCACAGAGACTGTAAAAATACAGAGTGAAAGACTCGCTAGAATGGTGGCATATTATCTCTGAGAAGAGATGTGACGGCTACTCGCATTTGCAATAATATGACTGCAATGAGGCTCTAAAGGCCTTTTTACAATAATCTGGAATGCCAAAAACCCTATACATCCAAAAACATAATGCTAGGAGATGAAGAGCCAAAAGTCATGTGGGCCCCTTTTGGGTAAGTTGGTGCATCAACCTCCCGGGGTCGTAACACTTGCATACGATCTCCGTTTTAGGCGTATGATAGCGTGTTGGAAAGGTATCATCGAGGAGATTCATTTTGGGGGCTCAATCATTCCTTCAACTATCATTGAGAAACTCAATATCTAAAATCCTTCATTTCGGCCCTCAAAATGACCCCGGAAGTTAAAAACTGCTAAAAATAGTAAATTGCCAAAATTTCCAGAAAATGGTTTTGAGCCAGTCGGAAAAGGTGGGTGGCCACCGATATCCACCTGGATCAATCCTCCCTCCTTAGGAAGAAATGGTCTCCATTGTGTTGTGTTCCCGGAGGAGAGGGAAAAGCGTTTTCCAAATCTGCATCTTGGTGAGTTGCTTGCCTTACTGGAGACGTTGCGTTGTTCAGTTTGTGGAAGTTTGTCATGAACCCGTTAAGGCTGAGGTTGTTCAACAAGTCAGGATACATGAGAGGATGATGTGCAGAAGGAATCTTTGCACTTTTTTGCAACCTTTTCAACCTGATTCTGTTTGATAGAAGGTGCTTGGGGCGAGGCTATAATGGTTGTAGTGTCCTTCTGTTCCCATTTTGAACAGATTGTGAAGAAGATGAATTTTACAGTATGATATACTACCTTGCGACACTTTTTAGATGGAACACTAATCATAAGTACCTCTGGTATTCTATAGAGATGACCCCCAAAGTAAAAATGACACTACGGGGTCAAGACTCATAAACAGCATGGCGTCTCCACATATATGGTTGGCCCAAGAGAACATCACAGACATCCAGGGGGGAAACATCACATAATACCTCATCCTTGAAGGGTTGGATGCCCTATGAAAATCGACATTGTTGGTTGACACAGAGATCTCATCCTTGGCGAAGCCACCCAATGTTGTATGGTTGCAGGTGTGGTGTTGTCAACAATCTCAAATGTTTGACGACCTCTGTTGACATGAGGTTCTTCTCGGTTTCTCTATCAACAATAAAATGAAGCGGGGTCCCCTTCACCCACATCTGTGAATGAAAAATACGTTCCCCCTCTTCAGGATATTTTGGTTCTTCTGGTTGAATTGTTGCGGTCACAACAATAGCAGTGGGGTCTGCATCAATGATCTATCCTTTACTAGAATTTTCAAAATCAGATCCCGAATCAGGGTTCAGCTCTTTGTCTTTGATCTCGGCCACCAATGACTGTTTTGAGCGACATTCATCGGTGTTGTGCTAGGGGCTTCTGTGGAAATTGCACCATTTTTTGGTGTCCTTCTTTGTCTTCCCGTGACCCTTCTTTTCATGTGGATTGGAGTATTAGGGAGACTGTTTGTTAGGGTTGTCTTTTTCATACTTTGGATGTTGCATATTTGCAGACCCAAAATCCCGTTTGTTCTGGTATTGAAATTTCTGCTCGATTTTAACAGCATATCGATAAGCAGCACCAAGTGATGAGATGTCCATAAATAACATTTTAGTTTGGATGTATTTGTGTAGAGCCCCACAATATTTCAGAAAAAAGTGTCGTTCGGAGTCTTTGATACCCAGCTTAGTGCGCAAGGTATGGAAGGTGTTGGTTAACTCTGAAACTACTTGGCCCCTCTCTTGCCGCAGTGTGGTCCATCTCATGTACTGGTCCTCATAGTTTCCAACAGGGTAATATTGTTCCTTTACCGCATCCACAAAAAAATATCAAGTGGGCTCAGCCCCATATATTCTAGACTCCTCTGTGGAACTCTTCTCCCAATAAGTTTCCCACCAATGTTTGACATGGGGGAGAGACTTAAGGAGAATGAAGATGATCTTTTCTCTGTCGTAAAAATTGTGAACAGAGAAATAACCTTCTAACAGATTTCACCATTTATCTAGGGCATCTTCATCTATCTGACCTTCAAATATAGGAATATCAAAATTGACCTGTACCATAAAAGGCAAGGTGTCACCAAAGTGGCCACTTGATGAAGATGTGCATGATTCTATCATGAGGCGTTGAAGGATGTGGGAAAAATTCTCCATCATTCCGTCCCTCTGTCACATGAGATCTTTCTCAAGCAATAGACTTATAGGATCGTTTGTTCCATCGTTTTTATTTTCTTCAGCCATTGAGGGTTTTTTGGGTGTGCGAGAGTGATTGTCCTCAAGAGAGACAATCTAGAGACCCAACTTTTTATACTCGGACCTCGTCGGGGACATGCACTGAAAAAATGATCAAAAACAACCTGCTCTGACACCACTGATCTGGATTTATTTTCAGCACGAAATGAGAGCGAAGATATAATAAAGAAATGAACAGAGATATCGCAGATATTCAATAATATAACAGGAATGTATCAGAGATGAAACCATAAACATAGATATACAGTAATACATGATTTCTATTAATGAAATAAATGTACAGAGACTGTAAAAATACAGAGTGAAAGACTCGCTAGAATGGTGGCAGTTTATCTCTTAGAAGAGATGTGACGGCTACTCGCATTCGCAAGAAGATGATTGCAATGAGGCTTTGAAGGCCTTTTTACAATAAAATGGAATTTCAAAAACCCTAGACATCCAAAAACCTAACCCTAGGAGATGAAGCGCCAAAATTCATGTGGGCCCTGTTTGGGTAAGTTGGTGCATCAACTTCTCGGGGTCGTAACTTTTGCATATGATATCTGTTTTAGGCGTATGATAGCTCGTTGGAAAGGTATCATCTAGGAGATTCATTTTGGGGGCTCAATCATGCCTTTGGCTATATTTGAAAACCTTGATCTTGAAAAACCTTCATTTGGCCCCTCAAAATGGCCCCAGAAGTTAAAACCTGCTAAAAATAGTAAATTTCCAAAATTTCCAGAAAACTATTTTGAGCCAGCCGAAAAAGGTTGGTGGCCACCGATATCCACCTGGATCAATCCTCCCTCCTTAGTAATAAATGATCTCCATTGCGTTGAGTTCCCAGGGGGGAGGGAAAAGCGTTTTCCAAATCTGCATCTTGGTGATCTACTTGCCTTGTTGGAGACGTCGCGTTGTTCACTTTGTGGAAGTCTGTCACAAACCTGTTGAGGTTGAGGCTATTCAACAAGTCAGGCTACATGAGAGGACGATGTGAAAACATAATATTTGCACTTTTCTGCAACCTTTTCAACCTGCTTTTGTTTGATAGAAGGTGCTTGGGGCAAGGTTGTAGTGGTTGCAGTGTCCTTCTATTCCCCTTTTGAATAGATTGTGAAGAAGCTGAATTTTGCAGTATGAGATACTACCTTGCAACACTTTTTAGGTGGAACAGTAATCAGAACTACCTCTGGTATTCTGTAGAGATGACCCCCCAAAGTAACAATGACACTACGGGTCAAGACTCATAAAGAGCATGGCGTCTCCACATATATGGTTAGCCCAAGAGAACATCACAGACATCCAGTGGGGAAACATCACATAATACCTCATCCTTGAAGGGTTGGATGCCATATGAAAATCGACATTGTTGGCTGACAAGGAGATCTCATCCTTGGTGAAGCCACCCAATGTTGTATGGATGTAGGTGTGGTGTTGTCGACAATCCCAACTATTTGATGACCTCTGCTAAGATGAGGTTCTTCTGGCTTATGTTATCAATAATAAAATGAAGCGGGGTCCCCTTCACCCACATCTGTGAATGAAAAATATGTTCCCCCTCTTCTTCTGGTTGAATTGTTGCAGTCGCGACAATAGAAGTGGTGTCTGCGTCAGTGATCTGTCCTTTACCAATATTTTATGAATCAGTTTTCAGCTCCTTTTCTTTGATCTCGGCCACCAATGACTATTTTGAGTGACATTCATTGGTGTTGTGCCAGGGGATTTTGTGGAAATCTCACCATTTTTTGATGTCCTTTGTCTTCCCATGACCCTTCTTTTCATGTGGCTTGGACTAGTTTTCAGGAGACTGTTTGTTAGGGCCATCTTTTTCATACTTTGTTTGTTGCATATTTGCAGACCCGAAATCCCATTTTTTCTGGTGCTTAAATTTCTGATCGATTTTAACAACATATCGATAAGCAGCATCGAGTGATGAGATGTCCAGAAAATCCATTTCATTTTGGATGTATATGTGTAGAGCCACACGGTATTTCAGAACCAAATGTCGTTTGAAGTCTTTGATACCTAGCTTGGTGCACAAGGTATGGAAGGTGTTGGTGAACTATGAAACTGCTTGGCCCCTCTCTTGCCGAAGTGTGGTCCATCTCATATACTGGTCCTCATAGTTTCCAACAGGGTAATATTGTTCATTTACCACATCCACAAAAAATCCCATGTGTGCTCGGCCCCATATATTCCAGACTCCTTTGTGGAACTCTGCTCCCAGTAAATTTCCCACAAATGTTTGACATGGGGGAGAGCCTTAAGGAGTGTGAAGATGATATTTTTTCTGTCGAAAAAATTGTGAACAAAGAAATAACCTTCTAACAGATTTAACCATTTATCTAGGGCATCCGCATCTATCTGACCTTCAAATATAGGAATATCAAAATTGACCTGTACCTTAAAAGGTGAGGTGACTCCAAATTTGTCGCTTGATGAAGATGCGCCTAATGCTATCGGGAGGCATTGAAGGATGTGGGAAAAATTCTCCATCGTTTTGTCCCTCTGTCGCGTGAGAGCTTGCTCAAGCAATAGACTTATAGGATCATCTGCTCCGTCGTTTTTCTTTTATTCTGCCATTGAGGGTTTCTTGGGTGTGCAAGAGCGATTTTCCTCAAGAGAGAAAAGATAGAGACCCAACTTTATATACTCATACCTCGTCGGGGACATGCATTGAAAAAATGATCAAGAACAGTCTGCTCTGACACCACTGATCCGGATTTATTTTCGGCACGAAATGAGAGCAGAGATATAATAAAGAAATGCATAGAGATATCACATATATTCAACAATATAACAGGAATTTATCATAGATGCAACCATAAACACAGATATAAAGTAATACACAATTTTTATTAATGAATCAAATGCACAAAGACTGTAAAAATACAGAGTGAAAGACTCGCTAGAATGGTGGCAACTTATCTCTGAGAAGAGATGTGACGGCTACTCGCATTCGTAAGAAGATGACTACAATGAGGCTCTGAAGACATTTTTACAATAAACTAGAATTCCAAAATCCTTAGACATCCAAAAACCTGACAATAGGAGATGAAGCTCCAAAAGTCGTGTGGGCCCTGTTTGGGTAAGTTGGTGCATCAACTCCCCGGGGTCGTAATGTTTGCATACAATATCCGTTTTAGGCATATGATAGCGCGTTCGAAAGGCATCGTCGAGGAGATTCATTTTGGGGGCTCAATCATGCCTTCGGCGATCATTGAGAACCTCAATCTCTAAAAACCTTCATTTTGGCCTTCAAAATGGTCCTGGAAGTTAAAAACTGCTAAAAATAGTAAATTGCCAAAATTTCCAGAAAACTGTTTTGAGCCAGTCGAAAAAGGTGGGTGGCCACCAATATCCACCTGGATCAATCCTCTCTCCCTAGGAAAAAATGGTATCCATTACGTTGAGTTCCTGGGGGAGAGGGAAAAGCGTTTTCCAAATCTTCATCTTGGTGAGTTGCCTGCCTTGTTGGAGATGTTGCGTTGTTTAGTTTGTGGAAGTCTGTCACGAACCTATTGAGGTTGAGGTTGTTCAAAAAGTTGGGCTACATGAGAGGACAACATGCAGAAGGAATATTTGTGCTTTTTTGCAACCTTGTCTACCTGTTTTTGTTTCATAGAAGGTGCTTGGGGAAAGGCTGTAATGGTTGCAGTGCCCTTTTGTTCCCCTTTTGAACAGATTGTGAAGAAGTTGAATTGTGCAGTATGAGATACTACCTTGCGGTACTTTTTAGGTGGAACAGTAATCGGAACTACCTCTAGTATTCTGTAGAGATAACCCCCCAAAGTAACAATGACACTATGGGGTCGAGACTCATAAACAACATGGTGTCTCCACATATATGGTTGGCCCAAGAGAACATCACAGACATCCAATGGGGCAACATCACATAATACCTCATCCTTGAAGGGTTGGATGCCATATGAAAATCGACACTGTTGGCTGACACGGAGATCTCGTCCTTGGCAAAGTCACCGGATGTTGTATGGTTGTAGGTGTGGTGTTGTCGACAATGACCTCTGTTGAGACGAGGTTCTTATGGCTTCCTCTATCAACAATAAAATTAAGAGAGGTCCCCTTAACCCACATCTGTGAATGAAAAATATGTTCCCCCTCTTTAGGATCTGTTGGTTCTTCTGTTTGAATTGTTGCGGTCGCAACAATAGCAGTGGGGTCTGCATCAATGATCTGTCCTTTACAAGTATTTTTAGAATCAGATCCTGAATTAGGGTTCAGCTCCTTGTTTTTTATCTCGGCCACCATTGATTGTTTTGAACGACATTAATCGGTGTTGTGTCAGGGGCTTCTATGGAAATCTCACCTTTTTCGATGTCCTTCTTTGTCTTTCCGTGACCCTTCTTTTCATGTGGATTGGACTAGTTTTCGAGAGACTTTTTGTTATGGCCGTCTTTGTCATACTTTGGTTGTTGCAGATTTGCAGACCTGAAATCCCGTTTGTTCTGATGCTTAAACTTTTGCTCGATTTTAACAGCATATCGATAAGAAGCATCGAGTGATGAGATGTCCAAAAATAAAATTTCAGTTAGGATGTATCTGTGTAGAGCCCCATGGTATTTCATAACAAAATGTCATTCGGAGTCTTTGATACCCATCTTGGTGTGCAAGGTATGGAAGGTGTTGGTGAACTCCAAAACTTCTTGGCCCCTCTCTTGTTGCAGTGTGGTCCATCTCATGTACTAGTCCTCATAGTTGCCAACAGGGTAATATTGTTCATTTACCGCATCCACAAAAAAATATCAAGTGGGCTCGAACCCATATATTCCAGACTTCTCTGTGGAACTCTGCTCCCAGTAAGTTTCCCACCAATGTTTGACATGGGTGAGAGACTTAAGGAGCGCGAATATGATCTTTTCTCTGTCATAAAAATTGTGAACAGAGAAATAACCTTCTAACAGATTTAACCATTTATCTAGGGCATCTTCATTTATCTGACCTTCAAATATAGGAATATCAAAATTGACCTGTACCTTAAAAGGCGAGATGCCTCCAAAGTGGTCACTTGATGAAGATTCATCTAATGCTATCTGGAGGCGTTGAAGGATGTGGGAAAAATTCTCCATCATTTCGTCCCTATGTCGCGTGAGAGCTTGCTCAAGCAACAGACTTATAAAATCGCCTGCTCCGTCGTTTTTATTTTCTTCCACCATTGAGGGTTTCTTCGGTGTGCGAGAGAAATTTTCCTCAAGAGACACAAGCTTGAGACCCAAATTTCTATACTTGGACCTCGTCGGGGACCTGCACTGAAAAAATGATCAAGAATAGCCTACTCTGACACCACTGATCCAGATTTATTTTCGGCATGAAATGAGAGGGAGATATAATAAATAAATGAACATAGATATCACAGATATTCAATAATATAATAGGAATGTATTAGAGATGCAACCATAAACATAGATATACAGTAATACATGATTTCTATTAATGAAATAAATGTACAGAGACTGTAAAAATACAGAGTGAAAGACTCGCTAGAATGGTGGCAGCTTATCTCTGAGAAGAGATGTGACGGCTACACGCATTCGCAAGAAAATGATTACAATGAGGATCTGAAGGCCTTTTTACAATAAAATGGAATTCCAAAAACCCTATGCATCCAAAAACCTAACCTTAGGAGATGAAGCGCCAAAAGTCATGTGGGCCCCGTTTGGGTAAGTTGGTGCATCACCTTCCTAGGGTCGTAACGTTTGCATATTATCTTTGTTTTAGGCGTATGATAGCTCGCTGGAAAGGTATCGTCGAGGAGATTCATTTTGGGGGATCAATCATGCCTTCGGCTATCATTGAGAACCTCGATCTCGAAAAACCTTCATTTGGGCCCTCAAAATGGACCCGAAAGTTAAAAACTGCTAAAAATAGTAAATTGCCAAAATTTCCAGAAAATTGTTTTGAGCCAGTCGAAAAAGGTGGGTGGCCATCGATATCCACCTAGATCAGTCCTCCCTCCTTAGGAATAAATGGTCTCCATTGCATTGATTTCCCAGGGGAGAGGGAAAAGAGTTTTCCAAATCTGCATCTGGGTGAGTTGCTTGCCTTGCTAGAGACGTCATGTTGTTTAGTTTGTGGAAGTCTGTCACAAACCTGTTGAGGTCGAGGCTTTTCAACAAGTCGGGCTACATGAGAGGACGATGTGCAGAAGGAATATTTGCACTTTATTGCAACCTTGTCGACCTTCTTATGTTTGATAGAAGGTGCTTGGGGCGAGGATGTAGTGGTTGCAGTGTCCTTTTGTTCCCCTTTGGAACAAATTGTGAAGAAGCTTTCTATCGAGAGGAATTTAAGGATGTGGGAAAAATTCTCCATCATTTTGTTCCTTTGTTGCGTGAGAGCTTGCTCAAGCAATAGACTTATAGGATCGTCTACTCAGTCGTTTTTATTTTCTTCCATCATTGAGGGTTTCTTGGGTATGCGAGAGTGATTTTCCTCAAGAGAGACAAGATCGAGACCCAACTTGCTATACTCGAACCTCGTCGGGGACATGCACTGAAAAAACGATCAAGAATAGCCTGCTCTGACACCACTAATCCAGATTTATTTTCAGCACGAAATGAGAGCAGAGATATAATAAAAAAATGCATAGAATTATCGTAGATATTCAATAACATAACAGGAATGTATTAGAGATGCAACCATAAACATAGATATACAGTAATACACGATTTGTATTAATGAAATAAATGTACAGAGACTATAAAAATACAGAGTGAAAGACTCGTTAGAATGGTGGCAGCTTATCTCTCAAAAGAGATGTGACGGTTACTCACATTCGCAAGATGATGATTGAAATGAGGCTCTGAAGGCCTTTTTACAATAAACTGGAATGCCAAAAACTCTATACATCCAAAAACCTAACCCTAGGAGATGAAGCGCCAAAATTCATGTGGGCCACGTTTGGGTAAGTTGGTGCATCAACTTCCCGGGGTCGTAACTTTTGCATACTATCTCTATTTTAGGTGTATGGTAGCTCGTTGGAAAGGTATCGTTGAGTAGATACATTTTGGGGGCTCAATCATGCCTTTGGCTATCATTGAGAACCTCTATCTTGAAAAACCTTCATTTGGGCCATCAAAATGGCCCCGGAAGTTAAAAGCTGCTAAAAATAGTAAATTGCCAAATTTTTCAAAAAATTGTTTTAAGCCAGTCAGAAAAGGTAGGTGCCCACCGATAGCCACCTGGATCAATCCTCCATTCTTAGGAAGCAATGGTCTCCATTGCGTTGAGTTCCCAGGGGAGAGGGAAAAGCATTTTCCAAATCTGCATCTTGGTGAGCTGCTTGTCGTGCTTGAGACGTTGCCTTATTCAATTTGTGGAAGTCTGACACGAACCTGTTGAGGTTGAGGCTCTTCAAAAATTCAGGCTACATGAGAGGATGATGTGCAGAAGGAATATTTTCTCTTTGTTGCAACCTTTTAGACCTGCGTCTATTTGATAGAAGGTGTTAGGGGCACAGCCGTAGTGGTTGCAGTGTCATTTTGTTCCTCTTTTGAACAGATTATGAAGAACCTGAATTTTGCAGTATGAGATACTACCTTGCGGCACTTTTTAAGTGGAACAGTAATCGGAACTACCTCTGATATTCTGTAGAGATGACCCCCAAAGTAACAATGACACTATGGGGTTGAGACTCATAAACAGCATGGCGTCTCCACATATATGGTTGGACCAACAGAACATCACAAACATCTAGTGGAGCAACATCACATAATACCTCATCCTTGAAGGGTTGGATGTCATATGAAAATCAACACTATTGGCTGACACGGAGATCTCATCCTTGGTGAAGCCACTCGATGTTGTATGGTGGCAGGTGTGGTGTTGTCAACAATCCCAACTGTTTGACGACCTCTATTGAGATGAGGTTCTTCTGGCTTCCACTATCAACAATAAAATGAAGCGGGGTCCCCTTCTACCACATCTTTGAATTAAAAATGTGTTCCCCCTCTTCAGGATCTGTTGGTTCTTCTGGTTGAATTGTTGTGGTCGTGACAATAATAGTGGGGTCTACTTCAATGATTTGTCCATTACCAGTATTTTCATAATCATATTTTGAATTAGGGTTCGACTCCTTGTATTTGATCTCGGCCACCAATGACTGTTTTGAGCGACATTCATCGGTGTTGTGCCAGGGGCTTCTGTGGAAATCGCATCATTTTTCAGTGTCCTCCTTTGTCTTCCTGTGACCCTTCTTTTCATGTGGCTTGGACTGATTTTCGGGAGACTGTTTGATAGGTCCTTCTTTGTCATACTTTGGTTGTTGCAGATTTGCAGACCCGAAATCCCATTTTTTCTGGTGCTTAAATTTCTGCTCGATTTTAACAGCATATCGATAAGCAGCACCGAGTGATGAGATGTGTGGAAAAACCATTTCAATTTGGATGTATCTGTGTAGATCCCCATGGTATTTCAGAACCAAATGTCATTCGGAGTTTTTGATACCCATCTTGGTGCACAAGGTATGGAAGGTGTTGGTGAACTCTGAAACTGCTTGGCTCCTCTATTGCCGCAGAGTGGTCCATCTCATGTATTGGGCCTCATAGTTTCCAACAGGGTAATATTGTTCCTTTACCGCATCCACAAAAAAATCCCAAGTGGGCTCGGCCCCATATATTCCAGACTCCTCTATGGAACTCTCCTCCCAGTAAGTTTAGCACTAATGTTTGAAATGGGGGAGATCCTTAAGGAGCACGAAGATGATATTTTCTCTATCGAAAAAAATGTGAACAGAGAAATAACCTTCTAACAGATTTAACCATTTATCTATGGAATTCGCATCTTTCTGACCTTCAAATATAGGAATATCAAAATTGACTTGTACCTTAAAAGGCGAGGTGCCTCCAAAGTGGTCGCTTGATGCACCTGATGCTATTGGGAGGCGTTGAAGGATGTGGGAAAATTCTCCATAATTTCGTCCATCTATCGCGTGAGATCTTGCTCAAGCAACAGACTTATAGGATCGTTTGTTTTGTCGTTTTTATTCTATTCCACCATTGAGGGTTTATTGGGTGTGCGAGAGAAATTGTCCTCAAGAGAGACAAGCTCAATACCCAACTTTATATACTCGGACCTCGTCGGGGACATGCACTGAAAAAATGATCAAGAACAACCTGCTCTGACACCAGTGATCTGGATTTATTTTCGACATGAAATGAGAGCGGAGATATAATAAAGAAATGCACAGAAATATCGCATATATTCAATAATATAATAGGAATGTATCAGAGATGCAACCATAAACACATATATACAGTAATGCATTATTTATATTAATGAAATAAATGTACAAAGATTGTAAAAATACAGAGTGAAAGACTCGCTAGAATGGTGGCAGCTTATCTCTAAGAAGAAATGTGACGGCTACTCACATTCACAAGAAGATGATTGCAATGAAGATATGAAGGCCTTTTTACAATAAAATGGAATTCCAAAAACCCTAGACATCCAAAAACCTAACCCTATGAGATGAAGCGCCAAAAGTCATGTGTGCCCTGTTTGGGTAAGTTGGTGCATCAACTTCCCAGGGTCGTAACTTTTTCATATGATCTTTGTTTCAGGCGTATGATATCTCGTTGGAAAGGTATCATCGAGGAGATTCATTTTGGAGCATCAATAATGTATTTTTTTTATCATTGAGAACCTCAATATTGAAAAATCTTCATTTGGGACCTCAAAATGGCTCTGGAAGTTAAAAACTGCTAAAAATAGTAAATTGCCAAAATTTTCAGAAAACTATTTTGCGCCACTCGGAAAAGGTGGGTGGCCACTGATATCCACCTGGATCAATCCTCCCTCCTTAGGAAGCAATGGTCTCCATTGCGTTGAGTTCCCGGGGGAGAGGGAAAAGCGTTTTCCAAATCTGCATCTTGGTGAGTTGTTTGCCTTGTTGGAGACGTTGCGTTGTTCAGTTTGTGGAAGTCTGTCACGAACCTGTTGAGACTGAGTTTGTTCAACAAGTCGGGCTACATGAAAGGACGACGTGCAGAAGGAATCTTTGCACTTTGTCACAACCTTGTTGACCTTCTTCTATTTGATAGAAGGTGCTTGGGGCAAGGCTGTAGTGGTTGCAGTGTCATTTTGTTCCCATTTTGAACAGATTGTGAAGAAGCTGAATTTTGCAGTATGAGATACTACCTTGCGGCACTTTTTAGGTGGAACAGTAGTTGGAACTACCTCTGGTATTCTGTAGAGATGACCCCCCAAAGTAACAATGACACTACAGGGTCGAGACTCATAAACAACATGGCATCTCCACATATATGGTTGGCCCAAGAGAACATCACAAACATCCAGTGGGGCAACAAGACATAATACCTCATCCTTGAAGAGTTGGATGTCATATGAAAATTGACATTTTTGGTTGACACAGAGATCTCTTCCTTGGTGAAGCCACTCGATGTTGTATGGCTACAGGTGTGTTTTTTTCGACAAAATCTCAATTGTTTGATGACCTCTTCTAAGATGAGGTTATTTTGGCTTCCGCTATCAACAATAAAATGAAGCGGGGTCCCCTTCACCCACATCTGTGAATGAAAAAGACGTTCTCCCTCTTCAGGATCTGTTGGTTCTTATGGTTTAATTGTTGTGGTCGTGACAATAGTAGTGGGGTCTGTGTCAATGATCTGTCCTTTACCAGTATTTTCATAATCAGATTTTGAATTAGGGTTCAGCTCCTTGTCTTTGATCTCGGCCACCAATGACTGTTTTGAGTGACATTCAACGGTTTTGTGTCAGGGGCTTCTGTAAAAATCACACAATTTTTCGGTGTTCTTCTTTGTCTTCCCGTGACCCTTCTTTTCATGTGGCTTGGACTGGTTTTCGGAAGATTGTTTGTTAGGTTCGTATTTGTCATACTTTGGTTGTTGAAGATTTGCATACCCGAAATCCCGTTTGTTCTGGTGCTTAAATTGCTGCTCGATTTTAACAGCATATCGATAAGCAGCACCGAGTGATAAGATGTCCAGAAAATCCATTTCAGTTTGGATGTATTTGTGTAGAGCCCCATGGTATTTCAAAACCAAATGTCGTTCAGAGTCTTTGATACCCAGCTTGGTGCGCAAGGTATGGAAGGTGTTGGTGAACTCTGAAACTGCTTGGCCCCTCTCTTGCCACAGTGTAGTCCATCTCATGTATTGGTCCTCATAGTTGCCAACAGGATAATATTGTTCCTTTACCGCATCCACAAAAAAATCCCAAGTGGGCTCGGCACCATATATTCTAGACTCCTCTGTGGAACTCTTCTCCCAGTAATTTTCCCACCAATGTTTGACATGGCGGAGAGCCTTAAGGAGCGTGAAGATGATCTTTTCTCTGTCGAAAAAATTGTGAGCAGAGAAATAACCTTTTAACAGATTTAACCATTTATCTAGGGCATCCACGTCTATCTGACCTTCAAATACAGGAATATCAAAATTCACCTGTACCTTAAAAGGTGAGGTACCTCCAAATTGGTCACTTGATGAAGATGCACCTGA
Source organism: Picea engelmannii (assembly GCA_009831015.1). NCBI lineage: Eukaryota > Viridiplantae > Streptophyta > Pinopsida > Pinales > Pinaceae > Picea > Picea engelmannii. The sequence continues at coordinate 168,701 of ML783267.1, read as the reverse complement.
TGCTATCGGGAGGCATTGAAGGATGTGGGGAAAATTCTCCATCATTTCATCCCTCATTTGCGTGAGAGCTTGCTCAAGCAACAGACTTATAGGATCGCATGCTTCGTTGTTTTTCTTTTCTTCTGCAATTGAGGGTTTATTGGGTGTGCGAGAGTGATTTTCATCAAGAGAGGCAAGCTCGAGACCCAACTTTCTATACTCGGACCTCATCGGGGACATGCACTGAAAAAATGATCAAGAACAGCCTGCTCTGACACCACTGATCCTGGTTTATTTTCGACACGAAATGAGAGCGGAGATATAATAAAGAAATGCACAGAGATATCACAGATATTCAATAATATAACAGGAATGTATCAGAGATGCAACCATAAACATAGATATACAATAATACATGATTTATATTAATGAAATAAATGTACAGAGACTGTAAAAATACAGAGTGAAAGACTCGCTAGAATGGTGACAGCTTATCTCTGAGAAGAGATGTGATGGCTACTTGCATTTGCAAGAAGATGATTGCAATGAGGCTCTGAAGGCATTTTTACAATAAACTGGAATTCAAAAAACCCTAGACATCCAAAAACCTAACCCTAGGAGATGAAGCGCCAAAAGTCATGTGAGCCTCGTTTGGGTAAGTTGGTGCATCAACTTCACGGGGTCGTAACTTTTGCAAACGATCTCTGTTTTAGGCGTATGATAGATCGATGGAAAGGTATTTAGGCGTATGACTTTGACTATCATTTAAAACCTCGATCTCAAAAAACCTTCATTTGGGCCCTCAAAATGGCTTCGGAAGTTAAAAACTACTAAAAATAGTAAATTGCCAAAATTTTCATAAAACTATTTTGAGCCAGTCGAAAAAGGTGGGTGGCCACCGATATCCACATGGATCAATCCTCCCTCCTTAGGAAGAAATGGTCTCCATTGCGTTGAGTTCCCAGGGGAGAGGGAAAAGCGTTTTCCAAATCTACATCTTGGTGAGTTGCTTGCCTTGTTGGAGACGTCTTGTTGTTCAGTTTGTGGAAGTCTGTCACGAACCTGTTGAGGCTGAGGTTTTTCAACAAGTCAGGCTACATGAGAGGACAATGTGCATAAGGAATCTTTGCGCTTTTCTGCAACCTTATCGACCTGCTTCTGTTTGATAGAACGTGCTTGGGGCAAGGCTGTAGTGGTTGCAGTGTCATTTTGTTCCCCTTTTGTATAGATTGTGAAGAAGCTAAATTTTGCAGTATGATATACTACCTTGCAGCACTTTTTAGGTGGAACATTAGTCGGAACTACCTCTGGTATTCTGTAGAGATGACCCCCCAAAGTAACAATGACACTACGGGGTCGAGACTCATAAATAGCATGGCATCTCCACATATATGGTTGGCCTAAGAGAACATCACAAACATCCAGTGGGGCAACATCACATAATACCTCATCCTTGAAGGGTTGGATGTCGTATGAAAATCGACATTGTTGGCTGACACGGAGATCTCATCCTTGGCGAAGCCACCCGATGTTGTATGGATGCAGGTGCGGTTTTTTCGACAATCCCAACTATTTGACAAGCTCTACTGAGATGAGGTCCTTCTACCTTCCGTTATCAACAATAAAACGAAGTGGGTTCCCCTTCACCCACATCTGTGAATGAAAAATATGTTCCCCCTCTTTAGAATCTATTGTTTCTTCTGGATGAATTGTTGTGTTCACGACAATAGCAATGGGGTCTGCGTCAATGATCTTTCATTTACCAGTATTTTCATAATTAAATTTTGAATCAGGGTTCAGCTCCTTGTCTTTGATCTCGACCACCAATGACTATTTTGAGAGACATTCATCGTTGTTGTGCCAGGGTCTTCTGTGGAAATCGCACCATTTTCCGATGTCCTTCTTTGTCTTCCCGTGACCCTTCTTTTCATGTGGCTTAGACTGGATTTTGGGAGATTGTTTGTTAGGTTCATCTTTGTCATACTTTGGTTGTTGCAGATTTGCAGACCCGAAATCCTATTTGTTCTAGTGCTTAAATTTCTGCTCGATTTTAACAACATATCGATAAGAAGCACCGAGTGATGAGATGTCCAGAAAATCCATTTTAGTTTGGATGTATCTATGTAGATCCCCACAGTATTTTAGAACCAAATGTCATTCAGAGTATTTTATACCCATCTTGGTGCCCAAGCTATGGAAGGTGTTGGTGAACTCTGAAACTTCTTGGCCCCTCTCTTGCCGCAGTGTGGTCCATCTCATGTATTGGTCCTCATAGTTGCCAACAGGGTAATATTGTTCCTTTACCGCATCCACAAAAAAATCCCAAGTGGGCTCGACCCCATATATTCTAGACTCCTCTATGGAACTCTGCTCCCAGTAAGTTTCCCACCAATTTTTGACATGGGGGAGAGCCTTAAGGAGCGCGAAGATGATCTTTTCTCTGTCGAAAAAATTGTGAACAGAGAAATAACCTTCTAACAGATTTAACCATTTATCAAGGGCATCCGCATCTATTTGACCTTCAAATATAGGAATATAAAAATTGACTTGTACCTTAAAAGGAGAGGTGCCTCCAAAGTGGTCGCTTGATGAATATGTGTTGGATTCTATCGGGAGGCATTGAAGGATGTGGGAAAAATTCTCCATCATTTCGTCCCTTTGTCGCGTGAGAGATTTCTCAAGCAACAGACTTATAGGATCATTTGCTCCGTCATTTTTTTTTTCTTCCGCCATTGAGGGTTTCTTGGGTGTGCGAGACCAATTTTCCTCAAGAGAGACAAGCTCGAGACCCAACTTTCTATACTCGAACATCGTCGGAGACATGCACTGAAAAAATGATCAAGAACAGCCTGCTCTAACACCACTAATCCGGATTTATTTTCGGCACGAAATGAGAGTGGAGATATAATAAAGAAATGCACAGAGATATCACAGATATTTAATAATATAACAAGAATGTATCAGAGATGCAACCATAAACATGGATATACAGTAATACATGATTTCTATTAATGAAATAAATGTACAGAGACTGTAAAAATACAAAGTGAAAGACTCGCTAGAATGGTGGCAGCTTATCTCTGAGAAGAGATATGACAGCTACTCGCATTCGCAAGAAGATGATTGCAATGAGGCTCTGAAGGCCATTTTACAATAAACTGGAATGCCAAAAACCCTAGACATCCAAAAACCTAACCCTAGGAGATGAAGTGCCAAAATTCATGTGGGCCCCGTTTGGGTAAGTTGGTGCATCAACTTCCCGGGGTCGTAACTTTTGCATACGATCTTCGTTTTAGGCATATGATAGCTCGTTGGAAAGATATCATCGAGGAGATTCATTTTGGGGGTTCAATCATGATTTTGGAAATCATTGAGAACCTTGATCTTGAAAAACCTTCATTTGGGCCCTCAAAATGGCCCTGAATGTTAAAAACTGCTAAAAATAGTAAATTGACAAATTTTCTAGAAAACTGTTTTGAGCCAGTCGGAAAAGGTGGGTGGCCATTGATATGCACCTGGATCACATTAGGTCTCTTATAGTCTGTTAGCACTCTGTAAATTTTTTCTGGCTGATAGAAAAATGACAGAGGTAATTGTTTCAACCTACTTTAGAGCTGAGGCACTAGCCTACTCAACTTAGAGAAGGCTCTCTCATGTCACTTGATATTTCTTTGTCATTCGGTGGCTAGATTTGGTTTGTTTTGGGGTTTTTTTATAAATTTGTTGGCAAGGAAGAGGAGGGACACTCAGGGCTATGGAGTCAAAATTATGAGAGTGAATGAAAATAATGACCAGCAAATAGAACTCTCCAGAGGATAAAGGCTAAGTGAGGTGATGAATCTGAGTTATAAATTGAATTTAAGCAGAGTGTAGGAAGAAAGAGAAAACAAATAACTGCATGAGAGCATTACTGAGATGAATTTTGAATTAGCTAAGAAGAAAATTACACAGTTTAAATTGCTTAAGCCAAGAGCATCATAAGATGAATTCGGGGTCTTTAACTCTCCAATTTAAACAGAAGAAAATGTAGATGAAATTAAAGAACATGGGAAATACATACAATGAAGAAAGACAAATCTCATATCACCACCATTAGAATCTTTTAATAGAGACTTCAAAATATTCTGCATATATATTCAATTCAGCTTCAGAAAATTTACAATCGAGTTGAGAAACAACAAAAAGGTGCCCTTGCACTTTTCCAACCCTGATACATACATATCTTTTAACATTTATACAAACAGTGAGTCCTTCCATTCCCAAACCAGTTACAAATAAAGAAAAGTTTCGTTTGGAAACTGTTTACACGAAAAAAAAATAGGCTTCAAAATGCCACCTGTAAATCTCAAACCATAATAGTTGTGTCAAATCTGAGAACGGATTTTTTATATAAGATCATTATGAAGAACATAATCTCTCGTTTTCTCCAAATTCATCTCCAACTAGCTGGAACACATGCTGCAAAAACATATCTCGAACAAGGAATCATGAAAACTGAAAAATAGGGTTCAAATCTTTCTTCGAAACTCTTGATTCGTGACACCTGTGTAAAATATGGGGGAGTTTTTTGTATATAATATTATGTTGAGTAAAAACCTCTCTTGGTTTTGTGAAATTTTTCTCCATTAATCCTGGATATTCATTTGAAAAATATGTCTTCCCAGAAGAAAATCTCGAATTTGGAAATGTAAGGCTCCAAGATGTCCTCAATTCTCCTAGTATGTAATAGATATGAGAAATTTGAGAGAGGTTATTGTTCTTTGGCTCATTCTGAGTATAAAAATATTTTGGTTTCTCAAAATGTGCTCTGGTTTGCTCGAAATTCACCTTGGAAGACGACTGGTCAAAATTACTTGAAATCATGGAAACTGAGAGTTGAAAATTGATATGCGTGAAATTGATCGAATTCGTTTGCAAATGGTTTAACCCCAAACTTACTTTCTCCAGCCATTTCCCAGAAATCTTTGTAGCGCTTGTCTTTCGGAAATTTGGTGGATGAGGCAAAGCAGATTGGGGTAGACTGTTTTTCGCCCCGATATGCATCTGGTGGTGCCACATGGTCCCGATCCGAAACCACAGTATTTTCATCGGCCCACTTTCAAATAATTAACCTCCGTGCTAGTTTTCTACCCGATACGGTCTCTCACTGTCGATCTTTGGCTCCTAAGATATGTGGCCTTTTGGGTCCCATCAACTCGCACTTCCACTATATTTATCCATTTTCTGCTAGGCATGACCCTTTCGTCCAAACTATCATGTCTCCACGCCGATTTAGCCCCTCACTAAATCATGAGACTTGGATCCCATCAAACAATTGTTATGGTGATAACATAGGCTCCAACTGGGATTTTATCTTCCCTGTGAGGAAGCAAAGAACGGTAGATCGAGTGCCTATCCACTGGGTTGTTCCCAAAACATGTGTGTACCCTGCTCTGACCTGTTACCATTAACCATTGGAAAAATGTCATTGTTAATTAACCTTCGGATACTTGGTACAGTCCCTGCAATCAATCACCCAAATTCTTGATATGGCTATGCATTCATCTTGCGTTGGCCTTTGAATAGATTATGTGTTCATGGCGAATGGAAAATTTAGCTCCTCATCAATGTCTTAGTTTTGCACAAGGTCGTTGGGTCTTTATCAACAGGCAATAAGATCTCATAATGGATATAACATACATCACTAAATCATGAAATACATCAGCAGTGTAGATCCAGCTAAATAATATCACACACGAGCACCAATCCAACTGTAATAAAAGGGAACCCCGTTCACCACTGTCCAACTCTCACGACCTTTGCAAGAAATCGCACATATACATTACAAACTGCAAGATTTGATGAGTATAATATTTATCACAGCTTCCACGCCAATTCCAGGTACTCTTTGATCTTGCAGTGAATTTTAACAATGATTTAAAAATGGCGCCCATAAAACATCAATGAAAGAAAGTATATTAATTAACTCATCATAAAATAGAGCATGCATAATGAAAACTTGGATTTAATAACAGATCAATCTGTCTTTGAACTAGAAATCCAAAGGGAACCTCAGGTACAAACAACATAATTCTCGAACCAACTACCTTTCCAATAATTTATGCAATGGTTCCTCCATAAAAATGACAATGGTGTTTCCCGCAAACAAGGAGCCTTCTTTTTAATAGGAAATGAGAGTATTTTGGAGGAAAATCATAAATTCATGGACATGGACATAGTTGTTTGATCGCAATCGATGTTTTTCTGGTTGCCAATTAGGTACAGAGAAATGACTCTTTGTCTCATGGGATCAGCGCTAGGCCTGTATCGAGAGGAACATAGACATCCCACCAATTTCATATATTATTTTAGTCCAAATCCAGATAATTTTCAGGAGTAACATGCCAATGCGTTGTACAGAAGTACTCCAATGGCAACCTTTGGGAGGAAACTTGTAAATAAATAAAATGAAAACGAAGCTTCCTTTCGGGTTGGTGCCTGTGCATTGCAAGCTGGGAAAATTAGGTTTCCTCCTTCGCGGCTTAGTGCTAATTTTCAATCGTTGACTCATATGGGATATCAGTGAGTGTTGTGGGAGGTTTCAATCACACCATTAGCGTCCCCAATATAAACCATGAGCTGCCACGTACCCCGGTCGCTTTACCACTATTTTTATATCAGGTCTCTTTAGAAAAATTAAACATCAGTTACTTTCGCTCCCCGATATGAACATATATCGTCGATTACATTATTTATATCCTTTGACATTCCATTTATCTTCAAAACGACTGCCTCTTAATGCTTGCTATCCACCAAAAATTTCTTACTTTTGTCCTTCCTCGTCAACTAGAATCACAGAGGTTTGGAATGGGCATTCGACAAAAATCAGAGGAAACCTGTCTGAGATTGTTTTAAACTGGACTTCCTTGGAGGATATTAACACATATTGTGCCCGAAACATGCCCTCACGGTCGGCCTCTGTCATCACAAACATGACCATGACCCTTTTGAGATGACCATGACCATCATAAATTCCAATGATCAACGATGAAAAATTACTACACACAACATCCAAATGTTCAAAATTCCACCCGTCCCACGCTGTGGACTGATCTTTCACTCTGATTGTACGTTGCTCTTCCCATGTAGCTAATTTATTGACATCAGGCTCTAGACTCTTTTTCTCTGACAATAAATTTTCCGATTCAATTTCTAGTTTTTCGGTAATTAAAATGGAGACATGTAACTCATCCCACCTGTTACTAGGAGTATGAATCGGTCGATGGCCAACAGAAAGTAGGTATTTTGTGGATGGAATTCATTTATAAATGGGACTTGTATCAGAAGCTGACAAATTCCTTTAATATCAGAAGCTGACAAATTCCCATGTATCTCTGGGCAGTTGAAACTTAATCCCAACATCCGGAAATAAAAATCAAATTTTATCGACGTTAGAATATTTAACCTTGGGTGAGCGCTCGAACTATGGTGCTCTTTTTATTGTTTTGTAGGCGTTTATCCCACATTGGTTAACAAAAATGAGATTATTTCATTTATATACACCGATGGTTATAAATCTTATAGTTGTGTAGTGCACTCTTAGCGCCCATTGTGGGCTTTTTGTCCATGTAACTTTATGCTCGCTTCATCTTGATCCCTGTAGGGCTTAGATAAGTGGAGATTTGGCCTGTGGGCCCAATAATTTTATTTTAAATAAAACATGGCTCTGTAATAAACCCAAGAGTAGAGAAAATGATTATAAGAGCAAAAGTCAGCTTAATAAAACCAAAAATAATTATTTGCCCAATAATGAAGAAATTTGTTGCCCAAATTCTAGCTTCATCTTGATCCCTGTAGGGCTTGGAGATTTGGCCATTGGGCCAAATAATTTTGGTTAAATAAAACATGGCTCTGTAATAAACCCAACCCGAGAGTAGAGAAAATGATTATAAGATCTAAAGTCAGCTTAATAAAAACAAAAAAACTTATTTTCTCAATAATGAAGAAATTTGTTGCCCAAATTCAACCAAATATTTAATGCGGACAATCCAAGAACCCAATGAGGCTTTTCTTAGAGAAAAAAATCTCTTATGCCACAATTCTAAATTTTGCATGTGCCAATATCTAGCTTCAACTGTGGATGACGTCCTCTTGTGTGACAATAAAAATGTATACCAAGTTTTTGATCCATTCAGTTGATCCCATCTCAAATACTACACCTATATCGATCCTTCATCTGAAACTAAATGCATTGAAAGTTGAAACTGAAAACCAATAGTTGCCGAAAAATGAAAACACACATGCTGAAGTACAAAACTGAAACTGACAAAAATGATTGGTCTTCAAGATTATTTATATACAACTAATCCTACCCTACTTGTTGAAACCAACGTTGAATCAAGTGATCTCAAAATTCCAGTGAAGCCAGTCAAGCAAATGGCTTCTTGATTGCAACTTTCTTTCAAGTCCTCCAGATAGAGAAGAGAACTCGACCAATGATAACTCGAATTGAAAACCACATTTTATCCCTACATTCTCGAACAATAGGTACTATGTGTTCTCTGATGATTTCAGCTTACTGGCAAAAGGGTCTTCGAAAACATGTAAAACTATCCCTTTTTTAAAATCAAACAAAGACAAGGATCTCTTTCATCTGGTTTACCCTTCTCAAATGGACATGCAACAAGATGATTATCTTTCACATCATCTACAGCAAAGATGGGATTTATGTGTTCTTGGAAATATTTACATGAAACGACAATCTCATGTGTTTGAGGAAAATATGAAAATGTTCCTTCATGTTCTTGAATAAGAATGTCATCCTGGTTTTTTTAAATTTCTGACTATGTCAAATCAAGAGATGTGAAATCGTGAATGGATTCTGCAACATCCAAAAGACCTAAAACAACCTGCACTTCTTCAGTATTTCCTTGTAACTTTGAGTAGCTATCTTTATTAATGGTTCTACTGCCTAGACTTTCTGCACGTACAATTTCAATAGCCCGATTTTCACCAATTTCTTCATGATACAAGTCTTCAGAAAATGAATGAGTTGTAAAACAATTTGAATGAATCTCCCCATACTTTTGACTGTAATAAAGCTAACAAGGCTGTGAATTTTCACTAATTTCATGGGATATGACCTGGCTGTCAACATTATGGTGCAGATTTGTTTCATTTTCAAGCAAAGAAGAAGATAATTTTTGCTCGGAATGATCTTGTGTACCAATACAGCTAGTCTCTACTAGCTCTTACTGATGAGAAGCTAGTTCGTAAAGGGCTTCTTCTATTTCATCATACATTAAGTCTTCGTCATTAATATCAATTCCCATGTGTTGAATAAGATTTTCAAAGTTTCCACAGAAGTTTTCAACCGGAACTAAAGATGGGTAACTTTCCTTATAATTCACACAAAATACTAAATAAAAGTCTTCAAGGGAAAATAGACTAGTAGATGGAAATCCTTCATACCAGGATTGTGCTTCTTCTTCTAATGTTTCCATAAACATCTTCATCAAGTAGTGTTCAAGAAATTTAACCCCTAGCCTATGTATGTGCATGTGGAATTTTATCAAATGAAACGTAGCATCATCTCCTTCTTGATCTTTGAACTCTGGTAGATATCTTTGCCAATCTACACAAGGCATGTGATTCGGAAACTGGTAATGTGAGAGATATTCATGGGAGCATACCTTGAAGATATTGAACTCGTCTTCGGACAGTGGAGTCGCCAATGATGTTTTGGAAGCTAGATTCTACATTGAGAGTGGAGTCGCCAATGAAAATTTAAATTTTTGGATTCTTCTACCAGTGGGATCACTTTCAAACTGATTTTTTGATGCATGAAGTCACTAGAGCAGGAATATAGCCAATATGAGCCTAAATGTTTGTTTCTCTCAGACCTTAGAACTTAACCATGTCATTCTTTCCCGGGGAAAAATTTTCAATTCTGTCCCCGGCAACGGCTCCAGAATGTTAGCACTCTGCAAATTTTGTCTGGCTGATAGACAAATGATGGAGGTAATTGTTTCAACCTACTTTAGAGATGAGGCACTAGCCTGCTCAAATCAGAGAGGGATCTCTCGTGTCACTTGATATTTCTTTGGCAATCAGTGGCTACATTTGGTTTGTTTTGGGAGTTTTTTATAAAGTTGTTGGCAAGGAAGAGGAGGGACACTCAGGGCTATGGAGTCAAAATTCTGAGAGTGAATGAAAAAAATGACCAGATGGTAGAACTCTCTAGAGGATAAAGGATAAGTGAGGTGATGAATCTAAGCTATAAATTGAACTTAAGCAGAGTGTAGGAAGAAAGAGAAAACAAATAACTGCATCAGAGCATTACTGAGATGAATTCTGAATTAGCTAGGAAGAAAATTACACAGTTTAAATTGCTTAAGCCAAGAGCATCATAAGATGAATTCTGGGCATTTAAATCTCCAATTTAAACAAAATAAAATGCAAATGAAATAAAAGAACATAGGAAATACATACAATGAAGGAAGACAAAGCTCATATCACCACCATTAGAATCTTTTCATAGAGACTTCAAAAGCTTCTTCATATATATTCAATTCAGATTCAGAAAATTTACAATCAAGTTGAGAAACAACAAAAAGGTTCCCTTGCACTTCTGCCAACCTTGATACATATGTATCTCTTAACATTTATAAAAACAGTGAGTCCTTTCTTTTCCAAACTGGTTACAAATAAAGAAACGTTTCGTTTGGAAACCATTTACATGAAAAACTAGGCTTCAAAATGCCACATGTAAATATCAAACCGTAATAGTTGTGTAAAATCTGAGAACGGATTTTGTATATAAGATCATTATGAAGAAAAAACTATCTCAGTTTCTCCAAATTCATCTCCAACTGGCTGAAACACATGCCGCAAAAAAATGTCTCGAACAGGAAATCATGAAAACTGAAAAATAGGGTTCAAATATTTCTTCGAATATCCTAATCTGTGACACATGTGTAAAATCTGGGGGAGATTTTGTATATCAAATTGTCTTGAGTAAAAACCTCTCTCGGTTTTGTGAAATTTTTCTCCATATGTCTAGGATCTGCATTTGAAAATGATGTCTTTCCAAAAGAAAATCTCGAATCCAGAAATGTAAGGCTCCAAGATGTCCTCGATTCTCCCAGTATGTAACAGCTATGAGAAATATGGGAGAGGTTATTGTTCTTTGGCTCTGGTTTGCTTGGAATTCACCTTGGAAGACAACTGGTTAAAATTACTTGAAATCATGGAAACTAAGACTTGAAAACTGATATGCATGAAATTGATTGAATTTGTCTGCAAATGGTTTAACCCCCAACTTACTTTCACCAGCCATTTAGCAACAATATTTGTAGCGCTTCTCTTTAGGAAATTTTGGGGACAAGGCAAAGCAGTTTGGGGTAGACTGCTCTTCGCCCTGATATGCATCTAGTGGCACCACATGGTCCCGAGCCGAAACCACGATATTTTCATTGGCCCGCTTTCAAATAATTAACCTCCGTGCTATTTCTCTGACCATCGATATGTGGGGCCTGAGATCTGTGGCATGTTGGGTCCCATCAACTCTCGCCCTTCCACTATATTTAGCCTTTTTCTGCTAGGCATGACCCTGTCCTCCAAACTATCATGTCTCCACACCAATTTATCCCCTTGCTAAATCCCGAGACTTGGATCCCATCAAACAATTATTATGGTGATAACATAGTCTACATTAGGAACTGATTCGGAATATTAAGGTCCGACTACTTAAAAAATTATTTTTTCTCTTATAGGCCATGTAATTATAGATAACATAGTATAGAATCACATAGGTCCATAATGATGGTTTTTCAAACCATCGGAAAAATGTACCACATACCTATATAAGAAGTATAACAACAATCTACCAAAAACATATAACTCAAAACAAAATGATGATAGCAAGGATTCATAACAGTAATATATAATCATTCGTACATTGAGAAGTAAAAGAAACGAGAGATTTGACAAATCACAAGAACAACATAAACCAAAGAGAGGGAACTCAACACAACAAACTTACCTTCCTTCAAAGATAATAATTTTGATCAAAAATTCAAATGTCATTACCACTCTCCTGAATAATGTAACTAATTCATGGTCTACAAACAATACAACAGGTTTTAAAATGCTTTCAATAAAGGAACAATGTCAACCAAATAAAACTTTTCTAGATAATCGACCCTTTATTATTCAATACCACTCTAGTGTGGGTACTTGACACTGTAAGCTCCACGAAGTTGACTTCCATTTGATAATGCAATTTTTGTGTTGTCTCAAAATGTCCATAAGCCAATACACCAAAGGAACCAATATCTTGTAACAATATCCAAACCTAAATGTATGGTGATTATGTTAAATGAGTCCTTAGAGGAGAATCTTGTTAGACATGAAAGACCTTTAAGGAGATAAACAATATCCACAAGGGAATTACTCATGCAATTTAGGGAGGCATCATGGATAAATGTTGGAGTGGTAGTATTAGAGACAACAAACATCTACTAGTTTAGAGACAACAAGTATTGTGTGATTGTATGAAAAAATAATAAAATAAGTTTATGCAATTTATGCTTCAACCTAAGCCATACCCCTTGTTGATCTAGATTTGAAGTGCTTTCCTCAAGTCAAATTTGGGCCCTAAAAACTAAACACCCAAATAAGTGTAAGAAGTATATATATTGATCTCCACACACTAGAAGAAAAATATAAATTCCGAAAGAATGATATGTTTCCCATTGAAGGTGATAGTTTTGATTTTTCTTAGAGTAACCATTAATTTATGAAGATCACAAAATATGTATAAGACATCAAACTATCTCTACAATCCCTTCATTTTAGAGGACAATAGAACAAATCAAAAGCTAAGGAAAACAATTATTAATTTATTTTGATCTTTTGTTGTTAATTTGCATAAGAAGCCATTTCCTACTATTTTGAAAGTGAAATTTGAACATCATGGAGCATTGTAAGTTAATACCATCCAGATAACTAATAAATGAAGCCAAGACTTTCAGTAATAGTTATCAACTTGAGGGTTGTTGAGATAAGGGAGGTCATGGTATATTAACTTGGTAGTATCAAGTCACCATCCGCATCATTAGAACTAGCATAATTAGCATTCATTTCACATTATTTACAATCAAATCCTAAAGAATCATTATAATTCATCAAGAGAACACTTGACATAGGTTATTCTTTCAATGAATGGCATCTTGGCTCTACTTCTTGAATATAAACTTTTGGATACTTCCCATCCAACAAGTGTACACATAAGTTGAATCATTCGCACACTTATCTTCTTCAATGATTGAGCATATAAATATATTTTTCAATGATTAAAGAATGTGTAACACCCCCCCATTCTAAACCTATGATTATGTGTAATTAATCATGATTTATGGCTGCCATGCAATGGCATAAAAACACTATAAATGTATTATTGTCTAATTGTAAATTCCAACAGCTGACTATGCGGGTTAAGCCTTAAAGTATTGGCCATGATACCACTAGAGGAAAAAGTGAGAAAACTTAGAGAGGGTTTCACCATGCTAAAGACGACCCAAAACTCCTTGTCGATAATATTTGATATTTAGATTATTTTCCTCAACCCTAATTTCAAGGAAAATCAGTTAATGAGGAAGGAAGGTGGTTGGACAACCAACTACCCCAAACAAATCCAGATATTGGAGATCAGGTTAGGACAGATGAAATTGTCATACCTAGGTACAATAGGGTACCAATTCTGTAGCCCCAAATTGACTCACCAAATTCCTTCTGACAGAAGGAAGGGGATAGGTCGAGAACCTTCCCAAGCTATGCATGCAAGAGAAGCACACAAGGGTAGATAGAAAGAGAGAGAGAGATCAGGGGATCGAGGAGAGACATTGAACTCAAGGAAGTTTGGAAGGGAAGAGAGTAGGGAATCTCTAAATATTTGGTCTAAGAGACGAAAAACCCAACTTGAGCTAAGGGGGCCGCGATCTTGATATTGGGAATTCATCCGATAAACCTCGAAGAGTCCTGGGCTAGAGGTGGGTGTAAGGAAAATATCTACCAAGAGTAGCGTGATGGAGAGTGACCTCCATAATTTACTGAGAAACAGGGAGATATTCCTTGGCGGTATCATGGCTTGGCATGGGGGAGGCTAGAGTTCTAAGAGTGAATGCATTTAAGCCTATGATTGGGTGGAAAGGAGAACACACACTGTTGGTTGATTGGTTACACCTTATAAATATATAAGTATTTCTACTCCTTGTGTAACTAAAATGAAATGGTTGGATGCTTATGTTTGTAATTATGAACATGAATACCTGAAATGTGAATTTGTTGTGTATCGCTGTAGATGGCCTCTATACTTTTCTAAAATAAATCTGCATGGAAATTTCTTATCATTGAAGGCAGGCTATATCTGTCTTTAGGAAAAGTAGTTGTAAGTATTTTCCTGTGACAATATCATGTGAAGAGAAAATATGGAATGGTATGAATATATAGATATAGATATAGATATATTCATTTGTGCATGTGAATATTCAAGTCTTTTTTATATCTTGAGTTGAAAGACGAAACAACATCCCTACTTATCGCATCCATTATTGTGTTCATTTAAATGTGTGTGTGTGTGTGTGTGTGTGTGTGTACCTGCGTTTCACAGTGTTGGTATCCTTAAAGTAAATTATTCTTTCGAGATAGAATGAAATGAAGTTAACATGGGTAAGCAATGGAGGGCCTTGGACCAAGGTGAGAGCTCTCGGAACTCATTAAGTCTTAAAAAAAAGACTTAGAGAGATCTTCATGAAATCAGCTAAGTTCTGAACCAGAAAGTTAAGCCTAAGTAAACCCTTGTTTTGCCTCATAAGGATCGCAATCATTGGAACAGTACAATGAATAGATCCTAGCCCTTTGGAGGAGTAGGATATAATGCATGCATAGGATGTACTCTGATTCAACAAGGACCGTTGATCTATTGGAGGGTGGCTATGGTGGAAATATTGACCATAGAATAGGTAGATTCCAAGGAGAGACATCATCTATTGGATCTATGATCCATATAGACGGGGAATAAAATATTATGATGACATCATGATGACGTATAATACCAGCATAGTAGCTTATGTGTCCCTTAGGATGACATGTGGCGATATTCGAATGGTCGATGGGTCGAGCATGGACCTCATTAGGAGAGAAGTACCTTAAAACTCTGCTTTGAATCTTGGCCGTTAGATCTAAGCATCGAGGGATCTCAACCATTCATCAAATAAGGTTGGTTGGAGTGAGTGGAATTCCCAGTGGGGAAGGAACTCTGATGGGCGTACTCCGAAGGATGATCGGGACTATAGTTCATTGAAAGGAAGATCATATCCTAGCTGTTGATTTTAAGCTATAAGCCTACGAACTGAGGACGGTATGCCCAAAGATTATGTGTCAAATTGAAATTGGTCCACATGGAATACGGATATTGGTCCATGGGTCACATGGGAATTGTGCCATGTGTCAAGAAGAATCAAGTTGTTTGGTAGGACCTTGTATTGGATTATGAGTGCCATGTGTTACGACCATGTCCCAAGCGTGGAAGTCAGCATGTCCCAAAGGGTGACATGTGTCATCCTGAGATTAGTAGGAAGGGTCGAGTGGGAGCCCCTATTGGTATTAAACCATAGAACATGTGTCTTAATCCCTATCGTTGGATCTTCGATGAAGAGATCCTGACCATTCATCTCAAGGTTTTATTCGGAGTGAGTTACGAAGATACACTCCAATGAAGGAGGGACTCTGAGAGGTGATAACAATCGTAGATTGGTGAATAGGTGAGATGTGATCTCAGTTGTCAATCCCTGAGGACCCCACTTGGTCAAGGAGAAAGGGTTAAAAAGGAATGGGCGTTAATCGTCATCTGGGTAAATAATATGATGCATTCAGGGTCGTTGATTGACTAACCCCGAGATCCGTCAAATCTATCGGAATATGAACAGTCGGAGTGGAGTACGACTCTGTGGAGAAAGATATTCAAAAAGAGAGGTCCAAATGAATCAGAATCATCTATTTGGAGAAGGGTAGAGGGACCGATAGGGCAGAAGTCAAGGGGCCAAGTGGTGTATGCCACTTCAGATGATAAGTGGCAGGAACCACGTGGATGTCACGTGACAATGAAGTGACTCGAGGGTAAAGAAGGCCTAAGATTTTTTTTGGAAGGTCATAACTTTTAATCCAGATCTTAGTTTTGAGCATGGTGAAAGTCGTTGGGAAGCTCTTGACAAGCATAAGAATATGTTTCCCTTGAGAAGAGTTTTTGAGATCATTGAGAAAAAGAAAAAAAATTAATACATGATCCCTTAAAAGGTACTTAGGGGGTCAGGTGTGTTACAAAGTGGTATCATAGCATGCTACAACACTAGGCCTAGATGGGAAAGAGATAATTCAAAGGAATGGTATAATACAGAAGAGATGAACCTCTTTAAAATAATTTCTCTGTGTTAGAATTTTACTTATTATCTGCATTAACTCCCTAAGGAGAAGGACTTCAGATTGAAATTGTACCTTGGAATTTTTACTGAATTTTAGAAGAGGAATTATACTTTCCCTTTGTCAAATTGATGACTACTCTTGAAGTATTAGGAATATGTTGATATGCATTAATGGTAAGACTTAAATGTGAATGGGAGAGGTGGTAGAAATTTTTTTATGAAGCTACATGAGTCCAAATAGGGGACATGAGCTAAGTTGTTTTTTTAAGTGTAAAATTGTCTATCTGCTAGGGTAGACAGCGTCTCTGGAAATTAAGATGGTTAATTATATAAGGGTTAAGAAACTTATAGAAAATTCCTTGTGCTTAAAGGAATTTAGTATGGATTGATAGAATCCTCGACAGTATTAATTACTACTTAAATAAAATACTATACCATGTATGTGAAAATCCTCATGATCAGACGACTGATGGAAAATATGTAAGGTCTATTTACTTGACCTGTAATAAATGAAACTTGGGGATAGATTCATCTAGTTGAGAAAAAGAGAAAGGGTTCATTTGACTATTGATAGTCCTCATAAAATAAGTGAAATGATATGAACATATGAGAAAGTTATGAGCTCATGGTTGTATTAAAGAAAATGTATAATCCTATTTACCTAAGGGCTTGTCTATGCATATGAATGCAAAGGAAGATAGTTGAAATACATATGTATAGATGGCATATGTGAAACACTTGGTGCACAAGGATACGTTAGAATGCATATGGAAAATTTTAACATGCATGTAAGCTTCTAGATCATGTGGCTTGTAAATATTTGATAATAGCAGCATAAGTAAAACGTTTATGATATGGAATTATGAAGATAAGGGTGAAATTATTAATGAAAGTTGGGTTAAGGAAGTGTTGGAGCATCTCTAGATGACAAATGGGTCAGATAGACATCTAGAGAAGGATGATGGCTATATAGGTATGGATTCATATGCTCAAGTAGCAGTGAGAGGGAATTCAAGAAAGGATCCATGTAGTAGAGGTCTTATTATCAAAGACGATTTGAGTTATGGAAGGGGGAAAGGTTTCACATCTTAATACCTTGGGTAATGTTGTAGCTACCCCTTTGTATTTTATGAAATTGTGGAATATTGAATGTAACAGAAGGACAAGAGTGACCTTTTATTAGTTGTTTTCAAACAAGACAACATAATGATGAATTTTCATGTGAAACCTGTGAGTTGATTGGTAGTAAACTCTCAACAGAGAAGTTTGATACCAAGATCAAATAACTAAATAGGAATGATATAAAAATGTGCAAGTGATTCACATATATGATGTATTAGTTGTGTATGACTTCCTGAGCAAGGAGGCAGTAAGGCAAGGAGAGTGTTTTCCTAGACTAGATAATGACATGGATGCATGGATGACCCTATGGTGGAGGGTCTAAGTATCTTGTTTAGATAATAATTGGAGGAAGTATGTAATTCCTCAGAAAGAGATAATATGAAATGATAAAAGAGCAAGAAGCAAGCACGACCTTTTGATGGTTGTTAGCTTGTAAAGAAAGTAGCATAATTATGGTTTTATTGGTGAGAATGGTCATGTAAGTGATTGGAGGGCCTCATAAAAACTGAATGATTTTAGAAAATATGAATAAATGAGTTAAAAAGGGGTGCAAATGATGCACCTACACATATGTAAATATACATATACATGCTTAAAAGTATAATAGGACTTCCTTATCAAGTAGAATGTAAGTCAAGAATTGCACTTTCCTAGATTGGAAATGCCATGAATACATGGTTGACCCTATGTAGAAGGGTCTAAAATATCTTATTCAAATAATAACTTGAGGAGGATGTGTTCCACTCCTCAGGAAAAGATAGTGTAAATTATAAAGGAAAATGAGCAAGATTGCTCTGATTGACTAAGATAGAAGGAAAATTGAATATTCCCTTGAAAGTTGCATGTATATGATTGTGAACAAATCCTGAGTGAAATTATTTGACTCGAAACGCAATGTGGAAACTGTGAAGTGTGTCAATGGTGTACACACACAACATGCTAATGCATGTGATTAAGTGCATGGAAGCACAAATTGAAAGCAAGTTGATAACATCAAGATACTTATTTAATGTAAATTTGAAATGCATAATATGAATACATGCTTATATTTATTGTGAAATATTGGGTAAATCCATGGAATAATGAAGTTGAGGTATACTCAAAGTTAAGGTCATCTTAGATAGTGATGGATAGGCAATGAGAGAGTTGCATGTTGAAGAAGTTCATGTGGAGGAATTGTGTGAAGTACTTTTTTTGGAGAACAAAGTTATAATCTTAAGGAATACTAAAATAGTAGATAGTGGGCTACAAAGTCTAATTATATAATAATCCTGGATTACATTCTAAAACATAATGCATGCATGGGAGACATGTCAATGAATAATGACCAATTTGCTTGGTGAATGTGCATAATGCATAGATTCATAATTCATTATGAACAAGAAGCTTGTTGATGTAGCATGTTGAATTATCCAGAGAAGTCAAGATGAACCTTGGTTGAAAAATGCTCAAGGAATAGAGCAAGCAAGTCCCAAGAGGGGTATATTGCATAAGCAAAGAATGAGAAAAGGAGGATGCTTTTCTCACTTTCAAATTCTAAAATTTTGAGACAGAGTTATATACTTTAAAAGAAAAGTTGTGGAAATAAATATGGTTGGTAAATGACAGACAAATTAATGAATATGTTTGAAAGAATAATCTTGGTTAAGATATAGTGTGTGAACGCAATAAGGCCTTGAAATTAATTCATCTAGGTTGAAAGTTCCTTGATTGTGCAAAGGAGTTGGAAGAAGGGAAAATCCATTAACTCTATTCTTGATGTTTATTGTGTTTCTCTGGGATGAGAAGACTAAAATGCTCTTATGTGTAAATGCTTCTAGCATGAGAATGTTGATAGTTGTATCATTGTAGAAACAGTTGAAAATTGATTGTGTTTCACTCATGAAAACATTAAGGATAGAGTGATAGAGTGCATAAAGATATGTCGGGGCATATCTAGACATGTTTTATTGAGTGAAATGTTATGATGCATACATTTTTATTTAACATGATAGTTGATATAATTGTGACTGTCATGATGCATGTTATATGTAGGAAATGATTGAGTTGTTGGGAAAGGACAGTTGCTAATGGTGGATAGCCTCAAGTAGAGGTTAAATTCAAGAAGGTTGATGATAAGATATTGATGGAATGATCTTGGGAGTCCCCATGAAGCACCATTGATGAGGTAATATCAGAAAAGGTGTTGGAATCCAGACAAGTATAAATATTTTCATACCAGTGTGGCATATGGTATGAAGGGATTGGGTAGAATCCCTTCTGAGATATTATATTATATTAATGATATGTGTATGATTTTGAGTGGCTATTGTATGCCATTGATACCCAAGTAGGGTATGATTTAGGAAAGAACATAGCATGGATGATAGAAGTATAAACCTCTAGAAGCCAAGGATGATTAAGGTCCTTGCAAGAGAGTTCATGAGAAAGTTTCATGAATACTTTAACCAATTCAGAATGATTGGGGACAAGGGTTCTCATAAGAAGCACATAGAATTAAATGCATGTTTTCATGAGAGGGAGGGTAGTGGATTGTCAATTATGGAAGAAGGATCTTCCCATGTTCTACCATAATGTAACAATGGTAAAGAAATAAATTGGGTGGATTTAAATTTTGGCACCCTAATTACCAATGAAGAAAGAATGCTTGAATGCATTCATATGAAATTTTAATTTCATAAAATGTATGTTGATTTGAGGTCATGACTAGCTTAAAGAAAAAATATATAGTGTTATAATAATTAATGTGGATAGACAATCCATGTGGTGAGAGGTTGGATGAGACCCAACACACCATGGAAAAGTGCCTAACATAAAATGTAGTAAACTGAAGTCAATGCAAGGGTGCATTGTGTGTGAATGTGTCCATGGGAATTTGCACATCGATTAAATTAACTTAATGTTGAATTACATTTGGAAAAGTTGGCATGCTGAGATGATGGATGTGTAAGAAATGATGCTTTCTTTTACTTTATATAATTGAATAAGATGAAGGTGATTTAATTGTTAGTATGCATAATTTAAGAATTGGTTGTGATGTCCTTGTAAGGGTGCAATGAAAATATATATGCATGGGAAACTAACAATTTGTTTGGTTGATTGAAGTTGAAATTGTAGGAAGAAGGGTCTTGGATATGGCAGTGTTGTAACTCCATAAGGAATCCCAATGCATGTTGGTTAAAAAAGAGCCAAACTATTACGAGAAAGGAAATCTCATACTTGTGGAATATGGTTCCTATATGGAACAGATCTGAAATTGAAAATGTGAAATTTGAAATCTATGGGTGACAGATTTGAAAGAATTTTGATTGAATTATTGAAAGCATCTCACGAGTTACTGTATGCATGTCATACAGGTGAGATAACACATATGTCATAATGGGACAGATGATTGTTTTCGAGCTAGAAAGCATGGAAGGGGGACACTATTGTGACAAGAGAACTTTGTGATAAGTCATGATCTCCATAATAATGTTGTGTTGTGCTAGCACGGGCCGAAGGGATGCTTTCGGCAGAGAAAGATAAAGGGACACCTCGATAGATAAAGTATGAGGGATGTCTCATCTATAAGACTCAGTGAAGTCTCTAAAACAATTCTTGTGTGAGAAATCCTTGTTAGGAAAGATGGATCGCTCGAGGAACTGTATAGTAGAGAAGGGGATGCCTAAGCCTGAGCCTGGAGGATGAGTGACCACAAGCAAGGAGAGACTTTGATAGCTCGTGTGAAATAACTTAGTGGAGTCTTTAAAAATTTGTCACTTATTGATTGGGATCATTCACATAATGGGTATGTCAAGGAAAGCAGTGAGCCAGTTAATGAGACAGCCATATGGATGCAGATCCATGAACTACACATATAAGTATTGTTCCAATACGTGAATTTTTTCCTATTGAATTATGAACAGCAATGAATTTTTTTTGCATGAGATTGTGATTAATATGCTTGTTGATTGAAATTATTGTAGGCATGTGACAAAGGCCAAGAGTTTGGGAAGGGACCAGACTATGAAGAAAAGGACTATGATGTTGAAGAAGTTGAAGGATAAATACATGGAAGGTGTACTAAGAAAGAACATTGAGAACATTGTTCCTTTGAAGGGGGAGGGGATTGTAACACCCCCCCTTTCTAAACCTATGATTGGGAGCTTGATGTTGGGAATGCATCTGATAAACATCAAAGAGGCCTGAGCTAAGTGGGTGTAAGGAAAATCTCTACCAAGAGTAGCGTGAAGGAGAGTGACCTCCATAATTTACTGATAAACAAATATATTTTCCTTGGTGCTATCATGGCTTTGCACAGGGGAGGCTAGAGTGCTAAGAGTGAATGCATCTAAGCCTATAGCTGGATGGAAAGGAGAACACCCATTGTTGATTGGTTGGTTACACCTTGTAATTAGATAAGTATTTATAATCCCTGTGTAACTAAAATGAAATGGATGGATACCTATGTTTGTAATTATGAACATGAATACCTGAAATGTGAATTTTTTGTGTATCTCTGGAGATGGCCTATGTACTTGTCTAAAATAAATTTGCATGGAAAGTTCTTATCATTGAAGGCGTGTTGTCTTTGTCTTTAGGAAAAGTAGATGTAAGTATTTTTCTGTGACAATCTTGTATATATATATATATATATATATATATATATATATATATATTCGTTTGTGCATGTGAATAGTCGAGTCTATGTTATATCTTGAGTTGAAAGACAAACCAGCATCCTTGATTATCATGTGCAATATTGTGTCCATTTATATGTGTGTGTGTGTGTGTCATAGTGTTGGGATCCCTAAAGTAAATGAGTCTTTCGGGATAGAACAAAACAGAGGTACCTTGGGTAAGAAATGGAGGGCCTTGGACCAAGGCGAGAGCTCCTAGAACTCGGTAAGTCTTAAAAAAAGACTTAGAGAGATCTTCATGAAATCGGATAAGTCCTAGACTGGACTTTTAAGCCTGAGTAAACTCTTTTTTTTCCTCGGAAGGATCGCGGTCATTAGAACGGTACAAAGAATAGATCCTAGCCCTTCTTCGGAGTAGGCTATAATGCATGGAGAGGATGTACTCTGAGTCAACAAGGACCATTGATCTATCAGAGGGTGGCTATGGTGGAAATATTGACTTTAGAATAGGTGAAATCCAAGGAGAGACATCATTCACTGGATCTAAGATCCATCTAGAGGGGTGTTACACATCAAAATTCCACATTTTTGTTTCGCACCCTAAGTGTCGCAAAGTGACATATGCACCTCAGTAAGTGTCGCATTCACTTTCGCAAGTGTCGTATGCACCTTCCCAAGTGTCACATTCACTTTTTGAGGTGTCTCCACCCATTGACACCATTAAAAAAGTTATTCATGACCCCTAATTCATATGAGAGGAGGAAAACCATCATTTATAGGTCAAAACACACTTTTTTCTTGGAAATTTTGACCCATTTTTTATCATTTATGAAGGGTGGTGCCCCCGTCCATACTAAGGGTGAACACATGGCACTCTCTCTACCACTATAGGGGAGAGACATTACTAGTTTGGTTCATTGTCTCTCACTGAGGGGGAGCGTTATTCTTGTTGAGAAAAGAGGGGGATCCCCTCCACCTTTATCTATGGGCCAACTCTTTGAGATGGGGTTAGTTGTGTTCGACCCTCATGCTTGGGCTTCACTTTAGGATCTTATCCAAGCCTTAAGGAGCCATATCCTCAACCATACCCCTCATTTTTTCATGGTTTTTATGCCTCAAGCCTATGTATTGAGGGATTTCCAAGGTGAAAGGAAGAAGATTTCAGATATCAAACTTATGATCTTGGTTTAGTCGTGCAAGGGTTGGACAAGGGTAGCTTGGGGAGGCTATTGCAACTGCATCAATCATGGTCTATAAGTATTCTCTTTGGGTTCTAATTTGAATATACTTGGCCTATTTCCTTCTAGCTTATGTATTCTTGCATGTGCTTGTCTATTGTTCCTTCAATCTTTGTAGATGAATTTGTTTGATCTAATATTGTAGATTAGGAGTTCTTTGTTTCTCTTTTTTGCCTGTTCCAGGTATCAATTTGCGCTAAGGAGTTTGGAGATCAAGCTTGAATTGGAAGTGGCGAGGAAAAACTTCGAAACAAGGTGCATCACACTCTTTCTCCTTCTCTCTTTATGATTGGTTAATACAAATTCAAAGGGATGTTAGTGTCCATTTGTAGTTTTTTGTCTTGGTATTAGGGGTCTATAATATAAGGGAAGTTTCACCCATTCACAAGGGAAACATTCCATAACAGAAATTGGCCATGGAAATGGTGTTTTGACCTAGAAATGATGGTTTTCCTCTTCCCATATGACTTAGGGGTTATGAACAACTTCTTTAATGGTGTCAAGGGGTGGAGACACTCAAAAAGTGAATGAAACACTTGGGAAGGTGCATACGACACTTGTGACAGTGAATGCAACACTCACCGAGGTGCATATGTCACTTTGTGACACTTTGCGACACTTGCGACACTTAGGGTGTGAAACGCAAATGTGAAATTTTGATGCATAACAAGGGGAAATAAAAGAGTACAATGACATTATGATGACGTGAAATACTAGCGTAGTAGATTACATGTCCCTTAGGATGATTTTTGGTGATAGTCGATTCGTCGATGGGCTAAGCATGGAACTCGTTCGGAGAGAAGGGCCTTAAAAATTGTTCTTTGAACCTTGGACATTAGATCTAAGCCTCGAGGGATCTCGATCATTCATTGGAGAAGGCTGGTCGGAGTGAGTGGCGGTCCCAGTGGAGAAGGAACTCTGATGGAAGTACTTCGAAGGATGATCGGGATCATAGATCGATGAAAGGAAGATCAAATCCTAGTCGTTGATTTTAAGCTATAAGCATGTGAACGGAAGAGGACCGTATGCCCGACGATGACATGTAAAATTGCAATTGGTCCATGTGGCATATGGATATTGGTCCACATGTCACATGGGAATTTTTTTGTGTGTCAAGAATAATTGAGTTGTTGTGAAGGACCTTGTATTTGATTATGAGTGCCACATGTTATGACCAAGTGGTAGGGCCACGTGCCAGTGTGACAGTTAGCATGTCCCAAAAGGTGACACGTGTCATCCTGAGATTATTAGGAAGGGATGAGTGGGATTCCCTATCAGTATTAAACCATAGAAAAGGTGTCTTAATCCCTACTATTGGATCTCTGGTGAAGTGATCATGACCATTCATCGCAAGGTGCTATTTGGAGTGGGTCGCAAGGAGACACTCCAACAGAGGAGCTCTGAGATGCAATATGGATCATCGATCTTCCAATATCAAAGGGACTCATTATATGATTTGGATCGTTGATATTTAGTTAAGGACTCAAGAGGATGATGTGGATGGTGCCACATGTCAAGCATAGAAGGTGCCATGTGACATAGTGATTTGGCACCTGTAGGTGAATGTCTATGAGAAATATGAGTGCCATGTGTCAGATGGAAATGGTACCACATGTCATATAGAGATGGTGTCACATGTCAAGAGGATTTGGCACATGTAAGTGAAAATCCGAGGGAATATCTAAGATGTTGATCGAAGAAGGATGAAATGAAATGACAATCATTGATCTATTGCAAGATATACAAGGAACTTTGATAGGAGGGACTTTGAGAGGTGATCACAGTCATATATCAAAGAATACGTGATAAGAGATTTCAATCGTCGATCCCTACGGGACCCACTTGGTCGAAGAGAAAGGGTTAAAAAGGAATGGGTGTTAACCATCGTGCGTGTAAAGACTCTGACATTTTTGGGGCTGTTGATTGACTAACCCTGAGATTCATCAAATCTATCAGAATATGAATTGTCACAGTATGTTGTTCGGAGTGAAATACGAATCCATGGAGAAATTTCTCTGGCAAGAGAGGCCCGAATGAATCAGACCCGTCAATTTGGAGAAGGGTTGAGGGACTGATGGGGAAGAAGTCAAGGGGCCAGGTGGAGGATTCCATGTCAATTCCATGTTAGATGAAAAGTGGCGGGAGACACATGGATGTCACATGGAAATGAAGTGACTTAAGGGTAAATAAGGCCTAAGAATTTTTTGGAAGGCCATAAATTTTAATATAGAGCTCAGTTTTGAGCATGGCGATAGTTGTTGGGTGTTGGAGTTACTTCACACACACCTAGGATTTATTTTTCCTAAGGTTTTTATTTGTTCATTAATCATAATTAGTCATTATCCAGTCTCCTATATTTTAGGAGAGAATATTCCACATGGAGAATATTCTCTTTCAGTTCACACTTCAGTTTGACTAGTTGAGTTGAGTTTAGATGTTGCATTGGGATCATCACCATGAAACATTGGGATCATCACCATGCTAATTCGACCTTTCCTTGGTATCATCACCAAAGTGGCACATTATCCTTGATTCCTTGAGTTAACTCCTCACTAATTTATGTTCAGTCAGTTAACTGAAGACTAGTTGACTAGTTAACTCAACTAGGTGGCAGTTCACTCTTGTAACTGCCTGAGAGACTAGAATAGGTGGTAGTTCACTCCCATAATTGTTGGTGTGTGTCCAAATCACTCTATACCACCACTATGGTGACTTGGTTCACCTCAAGTTGAACTCATTGAGTTATACAGAATATATCATGTGTAAATTATTCATTATTCACAACGGTTAATGATAATTTTTTCCATTCTTTCTCTCCTTCTTCTTATTTTTCCAATTCTCTCTGCAAATGTGTGTATCATTGTTTAGCTATATCTATTATGTGTCGGTCAACACATTTACATGGTATCATATCCGACGGACTGCTAAGCAAAAGCTACACCAAAAAAAAATTGTAGGTACAAAATATTGAAGACAGTGGAAAGATGGAATTCCAAAAAGAATTCATTCTTACACCCTACAACTATTTTGCATGGAAGGAGAAAATAGCCATACATATTCGATCTAGAGGGTTGTATATATTAACCATGAATACAGATACAGAGCCAACATCATCCATAGAAAAATCCAAGTACTTAAATCGCATGGATGAGGCACTCGGAACAATTTACTGTCTTATTTCTCCCGATCTCCTTTTTCATATATCTTCCTGTAAGACTCCCAATGAAGCCTGGACCATATTGGAAAGGATATTTGGAAAATAGGATGATATTAGGGGACACATGATGGAGGTGTATCTGCTCACATTGGATCCAAAAAGATTTGAGAATATCCAAGATTTATTTACAAAATTCAAGGATTTACTGTCGCAACTCAAAGCTTGCGGGGTTGATAAATTGAAGGAGGAGAAACAAATGTTTCTCACCATTCTCTCCAAGATTAGTCCTGAATTCTCAGTATTCATATCTACATTCCATACTGTCAGATTCTCCTCTAGAGCCACCTGGAATATGCCTTCTCTTGAGGACTTTATCGAATCCCTGACACAAGAGAAAACCAAGCTCATCAACATGGGTGCAATCAAAGGCCCAAGGGTGCATGCACTCACTGTGCATGATGGAAGCCACAAATATTATAAATCTAAAGATAAATATAAGTGGAAATCTCATGCACATACGAAGAAGGAAGGGTACACAAAACCCTTCACTGATGCCTTCGGATCCAAAGGAGAAAAGGAGAGAAATGCACATTCTATCACAAAGGATTCCAGTCAGAATCTGCATGCATGCAAAAACAAATAGATCTCATGTCTCAGATACTTCATCAAAACAACCTTGGAGATCGCATCCCCCAGGGTGCAAAGAAGAATAATCCAGAAGATCTAAATTCCAAGAAAGGCAATTCTAGCCATGCCTTTATTGCAATCAACTCCTCTCCTGATACTTGGATCATATATTCAGGAGAATCACATCACATGGCTTCCTCAGAAGAAGCCTATGCAAAGGTCCTCCTATTCTAATGGGGGACAACTCTTCTGTCTAATTCACCGGCAAAGGAAGGATTGAACTCACCAATGGAAGCTTCGAGAACATGTTGTATGTTCCCAAGCTTTATGTCAACCTTTTCTCTATGTATCAGATGACAAATTCCAGCACTGGAAATAAAGTAGTATTCACACCAAATTCCATGGACATATACGACATGCAAACCAACTCCAGGGTTGCTACCGGTGAGGTAAATCATCAGTCTAGATTGTATACATTTTTTGAATTCATTGAACCTGATTCTGCTTTACTGCTAACTCATGCTGATGAAAGTAGTAGGATATGGCACAAAAGGTTTGGACATTTGAATTTTAGATACATGCAACAGCTTAGCAAGCACAGATTAGTTGATGGTCTACCAGACATCCATTTCTCCAAGGGAGTATGTGAGGGATGTGTTCTCAGAAAACACGCTCAAGAGAAATTCGTCAAAGGAAAGTCTCAGCGAGCTTCTGCACCTTTAGATCTGATCCACAGTGACCTCATGGGTCCTTTTCCGCATCCATCAATCAACAAAGCGAGGTTTGTTCTCATTTTTGTTGATGATTTCTCACGTTTTACTTGGATCTACTTTCTCAGGAAAAAATCCAAGGTCTTTCAACACCTCAAAGATTTCAAAGATTTGGTTGAGACACAATCTGTACACAATTTGGTTGATACCAATTTACCAGAGTACACACACCAGAGTGGACAGGAACATTTTTGCAGACGCTATACAAATGAGATCAGTGTTTTTCGTTTGCTAACTCAGGTTCCCGAAGGCAAGAGAAGCAAAGAGGATACACACTGCTCGACTCAGACTCAGACTCAGACCACACTCAGAACTCTCTCTATTTCCGAATGAATGAAATGAGAGCTAAGGGTCTTTATTTATACTACTTCTAGCAAGTTACCGGTGGTAGACTACGGGCAACTGCCAGTCATAAGGAATCTCTGAAAACTCTAGATGGGGCAGCTATGGACTACAGCTGTTATCTCATCCCTTGGAGGCTCAGCCATATGGGGACCCATCATAACTTTTACGGAGGACATAACCAAAAGCTATAATTACTTTATCTTAAAGTAAGATTCTTACACTGTGGAGTTCACGGAACCCATGAACTGTCGGGACACCACTGTCGGCCCGATAGACATGAATTATTACAAACTTTATTCAGATGGCAGACAAGCTTTATTTACAATAAAGGACACATGGGTCCATCACACTTCTAATATATTCTGAATATTATATTCAGCAACAGAGTCAAAAGAGAAGTCATTGTTATAATCATGATCTGATGGTGGAGAACTGTGATCTGAAGAGAAAGGAGGAAGCCCGCTGAAAGATTTGTAGAATTGGGATCCTTGCATTGCTAGAATAAGCTCATTTTCTGGTACACAAGTATTACCATAATAACTATTGGCAATCTTGTAACAAGGACCTGCAGAAGAACTTGATGGAGCATATTGTAGTTTACTGCTCATATAAGATAAACTGAACACGAACCAAGATTCATGTTGAGAAGCTTCACAAACTTCTGCATGAAACCAAATCTTGAAGGCCTCTTGATCTGTCTGATTGAAGAAGTCTGCATCTCTGGGAAAAAAATGCCAGCATAGGAGATACAACTATCCTGAACATGAATAATAATGATCTTTGAACAGATCACATTCAAATGTTAACCATATACATCCATCATATTTAATCTGGTGCATTATCATACAATAATCTTGATATGTCAAATATGGAGTATAGAGGCTAATATAAACGTGTCCTTGATGAGGACCACCAGTCATTATTCCTCTGAATAAATATCTTTGCTCTCTGAAATAATTGTTGAAAGATTCAAATCCACTAGTTTTATCAACCCAAGCTTCTAATATATGTAGACTAGCTGGACTGTTCTTGATACAACAAGCTAAACAATCAAAACATAAGCAGTATTTACATTCTGTACAAACCAAGATCCATTTGAATCCTAGAGGTGCTTCCCTAGATATAACATTCAGGGAGGATGAAGCCATCTTTCACTTTTAATTTGATCTTTGCTTGGTGAGGCTTCTCTAGTTAACAGGTCAGCAATACAGTTTTCTTTCCCTGGTTTATATTCAATATCAAAATCATATCCTTCTAACCAGAGACTCCATCGCAGGACCTTGTTATTACCCTGTTCCAGCAACTTATGATTAGTCAACATCCCTTTCATGTGATTTAAATCAGTTCTAACTAGAAAATGGACTGGTTTGAGAAACATTCTATACTTTTTAATTCCATTTTTAACAGCTAGAATCTCTTTATGGGAAGAGGGATATTTTGACTCTGTTTCACTGAAACACCCAGAAGTATACAAGCATACTTCTTCCAATTTTGGCCCATTCTTCTGAAGGAGGACTGCTGCCCAAGTTTCATGAGAAGCATTTGTTTCTAATATCAATTTCATGGACATATCTGGAAGATGCAAACTGGGTAGATGCTAGATCTTTTGTTTGATGATTTGGACAGCTTGTGTCATTTTGTAATTCCAGGGCAAAGACTTACTAAGTCTTTTTTGCAAAATTCGTACATCCTTGGCCTGGTTCTCATAGAACTGCCTGATGTAATTTAGACACCCTAGAAATCTTTGCAATTGTTTATTGTCCAAAATCTCATCTGGAAAATCTGCTAATTTCTTTAGCACATGATCTTGGAGCTCTACTGATCCTTGTGAAAGTATCAGTCCTAGATACTCAATTCTTGATGGTTCCCAACATAGTTTAGACTTACTGAGCACTAGACCATGCTTAAATAACAGATCATAAACCTTATGCAGATGTTGTACATGTTGTTTAAGATCTATAGAACAAATAAGCAAATCATCTATATATACAATGACAAATGGAAAATGTCTGAAAATGTCATCCATTCTTTTCTAAAATTCTGAAGGAGCATTTTTCAGACCAAAAGGCATTACTCTCCACTGGTATTGACCTTGAGGAACTACAAATGCCGTTTTTTACCTGTCAGCCGGAACAATCCCAATCTGCCAAAATCCACTTTTTAAATCAAATTTGCTAAAGACATTACATCTTCCAATCCTAGAGAATAGTAATTCTTTATTGGGCAAGGGGAATCTTAAAGGTAACAAAGCAGCATTGAGTGCTCTGTAATTGATAACCATTCTAGGTTTACCCCTTTTTTGTTCAGAATGCTTATTAACATAAAAGGCTAGACACGCCCATGGACTTATGTTATTCTCTATAAGTTTTCTCTACAATAGGTCTTGAATTTCCTTTTTACAATATTCAAGCTCACTAGGAGACATGTGATTTGCAGAGGCCTTTTGGGGTTTTGGAATGTAGTCTTCTCTGTAGGGCAGATTTACAAAATATTGTTCCCTAGTCCAGAAGGCGTCTGGATAATCATAAGTGCAATCTCCTTCAATTCTTTCTTTGATTTCTTTGATTACTTTTGATCCATGCATGTTTACATTCTTTATGATCTTCTGGATCTTTATCAGACTGCTAGCAGAATGTTCTAATTTTTTCTCAATAGGCTTTTCCTTTATTCTGCATTCAAAATCAGTCTTACTAGGTACTTTGAAGGTTTTGCCATTTCTGGTTAATATCAATTCAGAATGACCAACTGTTAGTGGCAAACACTTATTTACAAAATCTTGACCTAACAGTATATCAGACCCTGTATCAAAACTGTATAGAGTCACTGGGATTTTCTGATCCTGAATATAGATAGGGAAATCAGGGCAAATGTGATTGATTTTGATTTCTGTTTTATTAACAGCTCTAAAAGACAAATTCACATTTTTCCAATAGTACTCAGGAATAGCACCATGTTTTGCACATGAGTTCATGGCTCCAGTGTCTACTTGAGCATCCAGAGTATACTGTAGGTAGCCAGAGGATTTTATCTGTACAGAGATGACAATTCTGTCATCAAATCCTTTCATCATCTTGTTTTCAAAAATACCAGTCTCATTCTCTTCATAAAAGATTTCTTTTTCTATTTCTTCGTCTCTCTGTTTCTTCAGAAATACCAATTCTTCTCTTTGAAGCTTTAGAGTTTTCCATAACTCCTTAACCAAAACTTATTTTTCTTTTATTTCTTCTTCCAGTAGATATATTGCATTATCAAGAGTATTATCTTCCTGGAGAGAAGTATCATGTATGATTAGAGCTTTTCCTTTAGTATCCTGTTTTGGAGAAATACTGAGTTTAGTAGATGGGATACTAGGTTTTCCAAATTCATCATCAGTGGGAGTGTAGTGCTGAATATTCACCACGCTCGACTGCTAGAGAGACTGTATTTGGGAATTCAATTGCTCTAATTGAGAAGAATAATGATCATATAAAGAGAATTGTCCAGGTGTGAGGACAGAGAGCTTAGACTGGAGAGTAGCTCGTTGTTGAAGGAGAGAATTAATATCTACAAAAGAAGACATCATTTTGATATCTAGAAAGTTTAATTCCTCAAGCTGTGAGAAGTCAGAAGAAGAGTTTGACAAGGTAGGGGACTCAGGATGTGAACTTTCACCTTCATCATCAAGAAGAATCTCAACTTGCCTCTCCAGTTTTGACTCCTACTAATGATGCCTCTTTTTCATTTTTTAGCTCTTCTCCTCCTTCTGAGAAAAGAGCACTGACTTTAAAGCAACTGGCTACTAGTCTGAGGAATCCTACTATGGTTAGGATAGCAGAAATCTCTCAGCTAGCTCGTGATAAATTATCCTTGGTTCAATCACAAGGAAAGAAGCTTGAAACAAAAATAGAGCAAGACAAAGAAGAAAGCTTAGCCATTCAGTTAGCCCTTGTACGTATTTCTACTAACCAATGTTTCTCCATTAAAGCAATGGATGGAGAACAAAATCCTAAGCCTCAATCTCAGCCTCAATCTAGTCAAGCAGGTTCTTCTAGAACTTCTGCTTGGGAACAATGGTGCAATGCTAAGTATACAGGATCAAAGAAAGCCCCTATGGATATTGATGGTCAACCACAAACCTCCATCAAACATACTGATACTGCTCCTGTCTCAAATGTTGATTGTAAAAGTAAACTTGAGATAGATTCTATGATCCAAGGGTGGCATGCATGGGCAAAGACACAAAAACTGTTATTTAAAGATAAAGTCACATGGAGTGACTTATCCCTATGCTTAACATGGGGATTTACTGGAAATTTAAGTTTTTGGTGGGAAAGAATCTCTGATAATAGCAAGTTAAGGATTCTTCAGCATAATAAACCCATAGATGAACTAATTAAAGCAGTAGTTCATGAGTTTTATGGAGATATACGGGTTAATATGAGTCATTATGCTGATATGTTCATGAGCCAAAAACTATGTAATCTCAAGGAATTGCAGAAATACTTTTGTACTATGCAAGCCTTATTATATAAAGTCCCTGATCCTCCGAACTAATAATGGGAGAGAATATGTGAATCATGAGATTCATAATCTTTTCCATGAGGTAGGGATTAATTTGCAGCATACAGTTCCCTACACTCTGCAGCAAAACGGAGTTGCTGAATGGAAAAACAGATCTCTAAAGGAGATGGCATCTTGCATGTTGCATGCAAAGTCACTACCACAGAGACTATGGGCCGAAGAACTTAACTGTGAAACATACATACAAAATAGATCTCCTCATAGATATGTCAAGGATAAGACCCCCTACGAGGCTTGGAACGGCCTCAAACCAAAACTGGCCCACTTTCACATTTTTGGTTCACATGCATGGGCCCGGATTCCCTCTAAAAAGAGGAAGGCACTTGATCCAAAAATCACTGAGTGCATATTTGTTGGATACCCTGATGGTGTGAAGGGATATCGGCTTATTGATATTTCCTCGGACCGACTCATCATTGAGCGTAGTGTCCAATTCAAGGAAATTGTCTCGCATGTACGTCAGCAGTCGAATGCAGACACCTTCACTCTTCCACCTATCCGAGATGATGAGCATGCTCATGTTGAATCTTCTTCAGATGAGAGTTATGATTCAGAGGACTCAAATGATTTAGATTCAGAATCAGTATAGTCAGATGCAGAGTCAGAGCATCTAGATGCAGTTGCAAATCCAGAGCAAAGGCCCAAGTGGGCACAGACTACTCTTCAGGATGCAAGGGATCTCATTGGTGATCTAGCCGATACTAGGAGGACTCGATCTGATTTCGAGAAGCCTCCTATTGCACTCACTACCACTGAACCATTGCCTTCCATGCATATTTTCTTGGTTCATTCTTCAGATCCATAGTCTTATGGCGAGGCTGTTGGAAATCCCTTTTGGGAATCCACCATGTAGGAGGAGTACAACTCCCTCCTCGAGAACCAGACTTGGGATCTGGTTCCCCTTCCTTCTGGGAGGAAACTTGTCAGATGCAGATGGGTCTATAGGACCAAGAGCACAGCGGATGGACAGATCAGTAGATACAACGCCAAGCTTGTTGCCAAAGGCTTTCAGTAGGTTCATGGTATTGACTATGATGAGACCTTCGCTCCAGTAGCGAATATGGATTCCATACGATTGGCACTTTCCATTGCGGCAGCCAAAGGATGGGAAGTCCATCAAATGTACGTGAAGAATGCATTTCTTCATGGTGATATCTCTGAGGAGATCTACATGGAGCAGCCCTAGGGATTTATGCAGGACTGATATTTGGTTTGTCGACTGAAGAAGTCACTTTATGGCCACAAGTAGGCTCCGAGGGCATGGTATGCCAAGATGGACTCCTACCTGTTATCACAGAACTTTGTACATTGTAAATCAGACCCGAATGTATACATGCTCAAGACAGATGATTTACTTCTACTTTTAGTTATGCATGTCGATGATTTGTTGATCACTGGTTGCTCGACTTCAGTGATTGTTGCAGTCAAGAGGATTCTTCATGACAGGTTTTTGATGATGGACATGGGTCCACTACACTTCTTCCTTGGACATGATATTAGTCAGGATGCATCAAGCATTAAACTGTCTCAAGCCAAGTATGCACGAGATCTCCTTGAGATATTTCACATGAGAGACTGCAAGTCTGCTTCAGTCTGCTCTGCCTCCTTTCCTATCAGGAGTCAAACTTGAGGATGGCGGGGAGACTCCATTGGTTGGCAGGACACTGTACAGACAGCTAGTGGGGATCTTTTTGTATCTCACACACTCCAGACCAAACCTCTCATATGTAGTTGGTACAGTTTCCAGGTCCATGCAAGAACCACATGAGCTACATTGGAAAACTGCAAAGCATATCCTTTGATACGTATAGGGCATCATCACCTTTGGGATTCATTATGCAGCAGACTATACATTATATCTCATTGGGTTTATTGATTCTGACTGGGCTAGCGATAGCATTGATCGCAAGTCCACATCTGGTTACTCACTCAGTCTTGGTTACGGTCCTATTTGTTGTTATAGCAAGAAGCAAGCTACCATTGCTCTATCTTCAGCCGAGGCAGATTACAGAGGGGTAGTTAACATAACCATTCAGGCTATGTGGCTACAACATTTTCTCATTGAGTTGGGCATTCAGTTTCATCGGTCGATCGTCATCTGGTGTGACAACTAGAGCACTCTGAATTTCTGCAGATATCCAGTTCAGAGTCAGTGGATGAAGCACATCGAGATCCACATGCACTACATCTAGGACTTAGTACATGAGGGTATCATCGACTTACAGTCATGTCCTTTAGCAGAACAGACGGCAAACATTTTCACCAAGACCTTCACTGAGTAGAAATTCCATTCTCTACGAGGTCGTCTTGGAGTGAAGGACACAGTTGCCTAGAAACTTTATTTATTCTTTTTACAT
>ML783267.1:106255-133413 GCA_009831015.1 Picea engelmannii | reverse complement strand
TTTCAGTGTATCTTGTGTACTTGGGTACCTAACATGGCCTTGTTGTCGGGACCCAATCTTTATTTTCACCATAGTGATGTTCAGGGGGGGTGTTGGAGTTACTTCACACACACCTAGGATTTATTTTTCCTACGGTTTTTGTTTGTTCATTAGTCATAATTAGTCATTATCCAATCTCCTATATTTTAGGAGAGAATATTCCACCTGGAGAATATTCTCTTTCAGTTCACACTTCAGTTTGACTAGTTGAGTTGAGTTTAGATGTTGCATTGGGATAATCACCATGATAATTTGACCTTGCCTTGGTATCATCACCAAAGTTGCGCATTAGGCTTGATTCCTTGAGTTAACTCCTCACTACTTTTTGTTTATTCAGTTAACTGAAGACTAGTTGACTAGTTAACTCAACTAGGTGGCAATTCACTCCCGTAACTGCCTAAGAGACTATAATAGGTGGCATTTCACTCCCGTAACTATTGGTGTGTGTCCATATCACTCTATACCACCACTATGGCGACTTGGTTCACCTCAAGTCGAACTTATTGAGTTATACATAGTATATCATGTGTAAATTATTCATTATTCACAACGGTTCATGATAATTATTTCCATTATTTCTGTCCTTCTTCTTATGTTTCCAATTCTCTCTGTAAATGTGTGTATCATTGTTTAGCTAGATCTATTATGTGCAGGTCAACACATTTACATTGGGAATATCTTGATGAGCAGAAGACTATGGTGCCCTCGAGAATAGGTTTTGAGATGATTTAGAAAAATCTAAAATTTTAATACCCCATCCCTTAAAAGGTACTTAGAGGGTCGTGTGTGCTAAAGAAATCCTTCTTTAGAAGCTAATATTGATTTGATGAATCCCAAAGTTGTTCTCTAAGCCAACCGAAAGCTCAGTGTATTCCAAACAATTGGTTATATTGTAGAATGCAATCATATTTGTAATAAATGCCCCAAATCTCTATGAACTATTATACCACTAAGAAAAAACATGAAATCATAAGAAAGCAATGCACAACCAAAACAATTCACAAGTTGCCAATATATATCTTTCCTTGAAATGGAATTTATAGCTAAGAACATTATGAAAGGATTCAACTTTTCAACTAGGCACCAACAAAAACAAGCACAAAAACTATTCTCTAGCCACTACTCCAAACCTCGTGGAATGTCAGTTTCCATGTTGCAGAAAAATTTGTGGAATACCACCATTATACACAATCCACAACAATAGAAAAACTATATATTCTCATTTGATAACTACAAATATCCCCATGATTTTTAAAAATGCATCAAAACATATAAAAATGATAGTGAAATCACCCACTCAAATGCATTCAAGTATAGAATGACAATGATTGCATTAAAAATCAAATTGGTTGTGCCAAAACAAGGAAGAAGTAAGAACTTACCAAGATATATTTCCTCACATGAATTGCTGCCAATTTTTCTCCCAAATCTATGTGTATCTCCCATGTTTGGCTCCATGTCTAGCTCCAAAGATGATGAGATAATCTCCTAATGTTTATATTATATCAGATTATACACCTAGTTGTTATAATCCCAATCCAATTTGAACCCAATGAAAATGCTCTCTAAAGGACTCTGAAATGTCTAAAGAAGATGTGGGTTGTGTCGAAATGAGGAAAAGGGAAAATGAGGCCATTTAGCGAGTGGTTGACACTCCAAGGTAAAACCACCCCCGTCTAGACATAGTATATGGAAGGCAAAGTAAGATCGTTTCATGTGGGATTTGTCATTACACTATGCAGTATGGGGATAGCACGTTAGTTGCATTGCATGGGCTTAAGGGCATCCAGTGCAACATCATAAAGGCTCGGCATGGGATGAGTTGAAAATATTTGATTTGGGCCATTACATATTGTGGTCTTCCACAGTAGGTGGGTAGCCCTCCATAGTTTGTTCATTATGTTGTATTGAAGATATTATGTATAGATCAAAATCATAGTGAGGCATGAAAAATAGTGTGGGTTTGTTCATCGTCTGTCTGCGTTTGAAAAATAGTGAGACTATCAATCCCAAAATTTATTTTTCCAAGCCCTGTAAAACTGTAGTGAAGAAAACTACATGCAGGTGATACAAATGGTTTCACAGGGTTTCCTTGAAACCAAAGTTTTTCCCTTGTTTGAAACCTCTATGACCCTTGTTGGTACCCCTCGAGTAGTACCACATCAGACAGAATTTGTACCTGGCCATCACACCCACATACCGGCAGGTATATTGGGAGTCCCCTAGGTTTCATGAAACCATCCCTAGATTAATTGATTGGTCGCTTGACTGTTATAGTGCCACTGAGAACAGCACTCAGGAAGATACTCTCTAGTACTTGGGTAATTGGGTAGTACTGCTGAGGGTACAGTCGAGCCTCCTTAGTTGGTTCCCTAATATATTGGGCCAAGTACTATTGTTTGATCTTCCATGTATATCAAAGAGCTATAGCACAAGGAAACCCTTTTCCATAGGCACCCTGCAAACCCTAACTCGAGGGGAACATACCAGACAAGGAACAGAAAAGATATTTTAGCTGCGCAACCTTGCCTCCCGCATCCTGGTTGCGAAATTACTACACATTTTTTTTGTTAACAATTTGGTAATTTTGACAGTGCATTATTATTCAGGTCGAGTATAACTCCACAGGAGTTAAAAAAAAAAAAAATATGGGTCCTTCCCACACCCTTATTTGAGACATATCTCATTGGATTCCCCTTTTCTCCCTGATCATTGTGATAAATATAATTTTTAACCTTTTTTTTACCCCATGGACCCATACCCTTCTCGGCACCCTTATTTCCCACTTATCCCATTGGTTTCCTCTCATTTCCCTAATCGTATTGGTATATATCACTTATCTATTTTTTTTATGTGGACCCACTCCTCATCCCTTCATGGCTCCCACTCTCCAAGAAGAAACCAACTAGAAACTGAATAATGACCTCACTACCCTTCAGGACAAAGTGAATAATGGCATTCTTGTCATTCATGCCAAAATGGACTACATCCAGCACCAGCTAGGTAGCCAAATTGATAAAGTCACTTCCACTCAAACAATTCGTGAACAAATTCTAGGGTCCTTCCTCCTCAGACCCACCTCTCTATACCGAAGGTGTTGACTCCAACCAACCTCTGCACACCAACTCCCTACATCGTAACCCACGTCTTCCCAGAGTTGAGGTGAACAAATTTGATTGCTTGAATCCAACAGCATGGGTCAGTCATATGGAACATTATTTCTCCCTACATGGAATTATTGATGAGTTGACCAAGCTTCATTATGGAATTCTCTATTTGGATCCGGAATGATGGAAATGGCATCAAAATGCACTCCAAGGGTATGTTTCTTGGTCACAGTTTGTTGTATATTTGTATGAACTCTTTGACACAGACACCCACCATATAAGATGTTTGACCAAGTTGAAATAGTCTAGAACAATGGAATATTTTATTGCTTCCTTTGAGCACTTGGATTTCCAAATGGAGGGAATGACAGATGCTTTCTTCAGGGAATGCTTTATCAGTGGCTTCAAGGATGAAATTTGAGCTCAGGTCATAATGGCTCGCCCTAAGACTTGGTTGGAAGAAACTAAACGTGCCAAGGAGGCACATTAGATCATCTTTTCCTAGAGAAAAAAACCCGCTTTTATTCCCCACCCTAAACCCACTACCCCTACCCCCCGGGCCACTCCTCTCAAGGTCCAAAAAGTAACACAGGCAGAAATGGATGAACATCAACTCAAGAGTCTTTGTTATAATTTTGATGATAAATACTTTCTAGGGCACAAGTGTAAAGAACGTAAAAATTTTATGGCCATTTCGGAGGATGTTTCTAATGAAGATGTTGATGTTTCACCAGAAGCAGTGCTACCCCAAAAAGATGATATTATGATGCCCTCTTATCCTCTTGAATTTGAACCACTGATTTTGTTGAATGCTCTCACTGGATTTTCTACTCCCCAACCCCTCAAATTGATTGGTTACATTAAACACAGAAAATTCATCATCTTACTTGACAGTGGCATCACTCATAATTTCATTCATCGTCACCTTGCTCAAGAAATCAATTTCTATATCAGTGTTGTCAACATTTTTCAAACAATGATTGTCAATGGTGGTTCCATGAAATGTGGGGGGCGTTGTGAAAATGTGTGCCTACAAATTGGTCAGTATAACCTGAAATATCACATGTTTTCTCTTGACATGGGTGGTTGTGACATTGTGCTTGGTGTTGAATGGTTACACACTCTTGGCCCCATATTAACCATGTATTTTAAGGATTTAACCATTCATAATCATGGATTTTAAGGATTTAACCATGCAATTCCAACAGGAATGCCAACAGTATAAATTCCAAGGAATTACAGCAGGTTCTCCGGAGATCATCATTGCCCATCACATGGAAAAGTTACTCAAAAAAGGTCATTCTAGCATCATTTCCCAACTCCATTACATTCAAGTAGTTGAGACACCCCTGGTACACCACGACCTTCAAGATATCATTTCCCACCATCACTCTATTTTCCAAACTCCCCAAGGCATTTCCCCCTACCACAGCGACCATAAACATTCCATTCCTTTACTCCCAGGCAATCTTCCTCCCAATTTGTTCCCTTATCATCATCCATTTTCTCAAAAAAATGAAATTGAGAAAATTGTCCACAAATTGTTAGAAGTGGGTGTTATATGTCCCAGTACCAACCCATGTTCTTCCCTTTTTTTCATGGTCCTTAAGAAGGAAATCACTTGGCGTTGTGTCCTGATTTTTTGTTCCCTCAACAAACTTACCATCAAGGAAAAATTATCCATTCCCGTCATTGATGACCTTCTGGATGAACTCAGTGGGGCTCAATACTTTACCAAACTTGACCTCCATTCTAGATACCACCAGATATGTATGAAAGAGGAAGACATCCCCAAGATGACATTTCACACTCATGAGGGCCATTATGAGTTCTTGGTCAAGCCATTTGGAATTTGTAATGCCCCCTCCATTTTTCAAAGTCTCATGAATCATGTCTTTCGTCATTTCCTCTGTCACTTTGTGTTAGTTTTCTTTGATGATATTCTCATATATAGTAAAACCAGCCCATCTCACCCATGTATATCAAGTTCTCCATCTCCTTTCCAAGCACAAAATTTTCCTCAAACAGTCTAAATGTGCTTTTGGCATATTTGAAGTTGAGTACATGGGTCATATTGTTGGAAAGGATAGTGTAAGGGTGGATCCTAATAAAATTGAAGCTATGAAAAATTAGCCTTGCCCTAAAAATATTAAAATTATGCATGATTTCCTGGGTTTAACGGGATATTATCACAAGTTTGTTCATAATTATGGAAAAAATGTGGCTCCTCTATGAGCTCTCCTTAAAAAGAATGCTTTCAGTTGGACTTCAACAGTTGACCAATCCTTCCAAGATTTGAAAGAAGCTATGTGCACTACTCTTGTATTGGCCCTACCTAATGTAATATCCCTAGGCCGAACCCAATTGTAAATGTAAATGAAAATGTATTTAAGATGGTGAGTTGTTTGATATCATTTTGTATGCACCTTTCATGGCATAGTGCACACATGTACTGCGCAGTAAAATGATGAAGTGTGCACATTCTAGGATACCGCGCTCAGCAACTTTAGTGTGCACAATTTTGAGGCCAGGGAGCCTTTGTGTATATGATGTGTTTTATAGGCCGATGAGCCAGTTATTATAAGCTAGGATGCTTATGTTTTGAATTAGGCCAGAGAGCCTAGATAATAAAGGCCAGTGCGCCTATTTTCTTATATATATTATCATTAATATAAAATACATCATTGAACGTAGACCAACCACAATAAAAGAGTATGGGGTACTAAACTCCACTAGTTAGGGAAGGGGGGGGGGATAAAAGTTAAGGAAAAGGGGCTAATCTAGGGAGCTTAAGCCAAAAAGGAATATTATATTAATATTTCTTAAATATAAAGTATGGATAATTATTTTATCCTAAGTTCTAAGGATGGGGACAAGTGGACCAAAGTAGCTCCCAACATGGCAAGTGTCAAGTTGGGGACATGCATACATATAGTTTGGACTTAGCTCATTTTCCTATCATTCCTTCCATCATTCATCCATTCCATGATCATTCATTGAGTTAGGCAGTTGTCCTCCATACCTCCATGTTCCTGTACCTGAACTTGTATCCATAACCATACATGTTTGTGTAGTTGATTAGCTTGGAAGCTGGACTAAAGAAGTGGGTTATCAAGCATGTGGGATATTGAAGAGGTGGGTTGTTAGGCCCGTGAGAAATCTCTCTGGGTGAAAGAATTGTTGGGAATTGATTTCCTGAAGGTGATAAACAACAACTACAGGGCTCTGAGACTTCATGTCTGGCTTGTTGTTGAAGCCCAGAAAGGAAGTGGGGCAGCCAAAGGATTGTTGAGCAGAGAAGGGGCAGACTTCCTGAGGTGGGACAGGCATGTGGAGAATGAGGGACTATGGGTTGTTAGTTTGAGTTGGCACCTGTGACAGAGTCTTTCCTATTTTCTAAGATGGTCAGTCTGGTTAGGAATCCCTTTACCCGGGTGGAGTTTAGTCCCAACTCAGGGGTGACCCACTGTTGAGAGTGATGAGCAGTGTGGTCTAAGGCTGGGAGGTTTATGGAAGGCCTGCACGCAGTTGGTGATATTCTTACCAACATAAGTGTCAATTGTGTGATAAATTACATGTTGCATTATTATTTACGTGTTTATTTTTATGGGTTTATCCTATGTGTGGTTTATAATTGTCTTTATATTTATGGGTATTTCTTGTATATGTTGCATGTATATGTTTACTGTTATTTCAGTATGAATCCGTGCATTTACAGAATGTATTGTCTGTTTACATTTTATACATAAATTTCTGCAAGAGTTATGTTTGTATATGTTTTAATTGCATGCAGTTCAAAAAATTTATGTGGTATATCTTGGTTGGATGATGGGTATGTTACAGTATGTTGAGAAAAGAATGAAAGTGTTTTATGGAGTAGCATGGCCCGGCTTGGGTGGTCGGGGATGTTACAATATGGTATCAGAGCTTCAGTTTTCAACACTGAGCCTGGATGGGCCGAGCAATTTGAGTTGAAGAGAAATTTCACAAAGGATTAATTTTGAAGTGGCCAAATTTCAAGTTACAAAGCATCCATGGTAAAATTTAGAAGCAACAACGCGGAATTGGGAAAAGCCCCAATTTATGTTGTTAAATTCATGGGAAAATTGAGAAATTTGGCCATGTGGTGAGATATTATTGATTTAATATATGTTCTAGCAAATTCAGACCTGGAATTAGTCAAATTTGAAGTTACAAGGAAGCCATGACAGATGGAGTGAAAATTAGTTGATTAAAAGTCTCAATTCGTGAATTGAGTGTGGGAAAAATTTGTTCCAAAAATGTCAACCCACAACGATTTGTTGTTGCAGAGGTTGAATTGGTGTTATCGAGGTGAAATTGAACAAATTTCATAGTTGCAAAATGTCTATGGTAAAAATAGGGAAAAAGTTAGGAAAAATCCCTAATTTATGCAGTGGAATTCACGAGGAATCGATGCGCATAAAGATGAATGTGCACAGGTGGGCGCACTAAAAATGCATGATGCATGGTAAAAAGCTTGTGATATGTAAAATTGGGCACTGCATGGAAAAATATTGACGTGCAGGCACGCGCGCTAAAATTTGGTGACGCGCGGAAAAATATTGGCGTCCTGGTGCGCACGCTAAATTTTGGCGTCACGCGGAAAAATGTTGGTGTGCAAGTGCATGCGCTAAATTTAGCATTGTTTTGTGTCCATACGCATAACAAAATGCATGCGATGTGCACACATATAATAATGGCACACGTGGTATGCTTAGTATTGGCAGAGCGCAAAGGAATTTTGTTGATGCATGCGCGATGTGGGTTTATGTTGTCGCACGACAGTTTAATTAATGGTGCGCACGGAGTAGTGGTGTGCTATGGGGGCTACTAAACGTTGGCATGGTGCAGCACGTAGAGTGAAATGTGCGTGAAATATCAACGCGCGATACATAAATGGCACGCAACAGGTAATAGTGTAAGAACCAAAAAAATTTGCGGTGGATATTAGTGCACGACGCAAAAGTAGTGTGCGTCAGTTATTGGTGCGACAGTGAAGTGATGCATAGTGGTTATAGGTGCACGGAGAACGTTTTACCTTGGGGTGTTGCTGCGCATGCTAAATATGGGTGTACAGGTTGAAAATTGTGCGCACAAAGTCCTTTGGAGGGTGAACAATAGCGGAAAACCAGTGAATTTCTGCGACGTTTTATATTGTTTGAACGTCATATTTTTGTAGCGCGTTTTTGAGGCCCTTAAGAGCGTTTTTAGCTACTCAAAAACCACGAGAACAGAAAATACCAAGGTCCATTGTGTCTCTGCAGCTCAAATAAAAGTGCTCGGAGAGATATTTATAATGGTGTAAACCGTTCGTCAAATGGAGCTTTTATGAAAAAGTTACAGCACAAACAGTGGTGGGTAAATTTAAAGACCCAACTAACTTCAAAGAGACATAAATTTCTACTCTGGAATCAGATTTTTAAATGTGTTGAACCTGCACATAATAGATCTAGCTAAACAATAATACACACATTTGCAGAGAAAATTGGAGAAGGAAGAAGAAGGAGAGAAATAATGGAAGAATTCTCATTAATCGTTTCCACACTCAAAGAGTGGATAATTTATAATATATATAGGATAAATGAGTAACTAATGGGCCATAGTGGTGGTCTAGATTGATCTGGACACACACTAACAGTTACAAGAGTAAATTGTCACCTAGTCTAGTCTCTCAGGCAGTTACGGGAGTGAACTGCCACCTAGCTGAATTAACTAGTCAACTAGTCTTCAGTTAACTGACTGAACAAAGAGTAGTGAGTTGGTGATGATCCCAATGTTTCATGGTTACAAAACCAATGCAACATCTAAACTCAACTCAACTAGTCAAACTGAAGTGTCAACTGAAAGGGAATATTCTCTAGGTGGAATATTCTCCCCTAAAATATAGGAGACTGGATAATGACTAATTATGACTAATAAACAAGGAATAACCTTAGGAAAAATAAATCCTAGGTGTGTGTGAAGTAAAACCCCCCTTGAACATCACTATGTTGAAAATAAAGAATGGGTCCCGGCTACGAGGCCATGTTAGGTACCCAAATACAAAAGATACATTGAACTAAATGAGGAGAGAGGGAAAACCTCATGGGAACAAAACCCCCCCTTAAATTACAATGCATAAAATAATAAAATGATAAGGAACAAAAGGCAATTGCTAAGCAACCATGTCCTTCACTCCAAGAAGACCTCTCAACTGTGCA
This sequence comes from Picea engelmannii, assembly GCA_009831015.1. NCBI lineage: Eukaryota > Viridiplantae > Streptophyta > Pinopsida > Pinales > Pinaceae > Picea > Picea engelmannii. The sequence continues at coordinate 124,046 of ML783267.1, read as the reverse complement.
AGTTTGTGCTCTTTGAAGATTTTGTTGAATATGTAGATGTCTGCACGGATCTGATGAAGTATATACATCATTGATATTTCCACACATATCCACTTTATATTCTTGTAATGAGTAATATGCAAATAAATTTTGGATGAAATTTTGAAAACCGTACGGTTGTTTCTGGAAAAATGCTGAAATTTTATTGATTTTGAAACAATCATAACTTTAGTTCCTGGACTCTGTTTCGGACGATTTTTTTTTTAAATTGGATATTTTCCCGAGAGGAATTCAAATATCCAATTTGTTTCTGAAAATTATTCTCATAAAATATCATAATGGCATCTAATGTGCGCGGATCCATTTTTGACTCCTGAGATGCATGCCATATATCTTCCACATGAATTTCAAAAAACAAATCTGAAATGAAGTAGACATCATCTTCAATTAATGGAATACAATTTTTTGTAGATACTTGTGTAGAAGGCTCTTCAAACTGAGATGATTTATCTTCTAGTGGATTTTCTACATTATCTATATTGTCAACATTTTGCATGCATTCTTCCTTATTCCCAAATAAAACCTCCAATCTTCTCCATAAATCATTTGGAGTGAATTCTTGTGATTCGTCATATACTTGATGGAGAATTTTAGGAGAACTAAAATAGAGGATACATCCTATGGCCATATCTTGTCTATTGAGAAAGTCATTTTTCTCATCAGAAGAATCAAGCTCTACTTCCATTGCCATGGTTAATTGGTATAAGCCTCTACATCTAAGCATAAGAAGAATTTTTGGCTTCCATTCCAAATACTTATGAGGCGTGAGAAGTATTTCTGGCGAATAATCCATATTTTTGTTGTCTTCAATCTTTTGTACCTGCAAAAAAAAATTGGTGTATCTTTTTCTTAGCAGTCCGTCGGCTCTGATACCATGCAAATGTGTTTAACCTGCACATAATAGATCTAGCTAAATAATAATACACACATTTTCATAGAAAATTGGAGAAGGAAGAAGAAGGAGAGAAAGAATGGAAGAATTCTCATTAACCGTTTCCACACTCAAAGAGTGAATAATTTACAATATATATAGGATAAATGAGTAACTAATGAGCCATAGTGGTGGTCTAGATTGATTTGGACTCACACCACCAGTTACAAGAGTAAATTGCCACCTAGTCGAGTCTCTCGGGCAGTTACGGGAGTGAACTGCCACCTAGTTGAGTTAACTAGTCAACTAGTATTCAGTTAACTGACTGAACAAAGAGTAGTGAATTGGTGATAATCTCAGTGTTGCATGGTGACAAAACCAATGCAACATCTAAAATCAACTCAACTAGTCAAACTAAAGTGTCAACTGAAAGGGAATATTCTCCAGGTGGAATATTCTCCCCTAAAATATAGGAGACTGGATAATGACTAATTATGACTAATAAACAAGGAATAACCTTAGGAAAAATAAATCCTAGGTCTGTGTGAAGTAAATCCAACAAGATTGAGGTGAAGGAGTAGTCAATGGAAATCTATTGAACCATAGAAGACATTCCCAGAGCTTAATTAAATATCTAGGCATGTTAAAAATGTTTAATATGGTAAAGAAGGTACTTGTAGCATTCCAAACCAAAAACACGAATTGGCCTAGAACTTAAGCAGGTTGTAACTAGCAACCTAGGACCCAGAAAGAGGTGAAACTTGGACAGACTATCCAAAATATGTATATGAAGAAACCCAGTTGAGATCCTACAAAAAATACAATGGAGTAGGTGCAAAAATGCATAATTACAGCGCAGAGTTGCGCCAAGTTGAAGTGTGAACAAAAAAATTAATGGGCAATTTTCAAATAACCATAACTTTTTGCTCAAGACTCGGAATTGAGAATGGGAGTAGGCATTGGAAAGGTGTTGGATAGTAGAATATAACTATCCATCCAGAAAATTGATCTAGGCATTCAATGTTCTAGGAAATTAGAATAAATAATTCTGATATATTATTGAACCAGAATGGTTCATATTTTTATGAAATTGTTGGAACAGTTAGCTGGACAAAGTTTTGTTGGCTGCACATTTTGAAGAGTTAACAACAACTAGATCAGATCAGGATCAACATAGAGTCTGGAGGAATGGAATATGCATAGGGGACTTACAACCAAGAATATTAGATCAGAGGGATGGATGTCCATTTGGGCATTGAAGGAACAAACTCCAATGGACATGGAGAAGGAAAGGATGAAAACATGAATATGGTAGAGACCATTAAAAATTTGTAGAAGGATGTCCAAAGCCATAAATATGATAATGAAAGGCTTATGAGAGCCAAGGAGTAGAAAGAGGACTTTAATATGAATTTAATGTAGAACTTGAATATAATAGAAAAGAAATTAGATAAGGAGAGTGGCTCAAGCAAATCAGGAAATCATAGGTCTCCTGATGAGAAAATAAGAACCATAAATGTTAGCAGACATCGTCATCACTCTCCAAGGAATTCCAATAATAGGGAACATGGAATCTCAATTCCATCCCCTATCATGAAGCATAAGAGGTCTGGGGAGGATGAGCTACAAGGAGAAATGAACAAAATCGAACCTCCTACATTTGATAGTGAGCAAAAGAAGGATGAAGATGCAGAGACATGGATGTTGGGAATGAGAAAGTATTTTCAATTGCATAATTATTCTTCTCATGCAGAAGGAAGAATTTCCATCTATCAACTCAAAGGAAAGGCATCCATGTGGTGGGATCAACTTGTATAGGTGCAACACATTAAAGAGAAAAGTGTTACTTGGAGGGAATTCAAGAAGTATTTTAAGAAGAAATACTTGACTAAGAGATGCTATGACAAGAAAATGAAAGAGTTCTTTGAACTCAAGCTTGGGAGTATGACCATAGATGAATATGAAAGAAGGTTTTTAGAACTGTTGAAGTATGTATCTTTCATCAAGGATGAGACAGTTAAGATTCAGAGGTATTTGAGTGGATTTCCATCATTCAACAGTGACAAAATATAGTATGATGATCCCAAGACATTGGAGGAGACCATAAGGCGAGCTAAATGCCTATATGATCAGCAATTTTCAATGCCAACTTTCCAAAAAGCTTGGGAAGACAAAAAGAAATTCAATATGGATCAGAGGAAGAAGGGAACTAATCCACCATTCTTCATAAATAATCCTCAGGGACAACCAACTTCTGTAGAACCCATAACGATTGAGATAGGGGGTCAAAGGCCAAGGAAGCCACCTATTCAATGTTGGGTTTGTAAAGGAGATCATATGTTCATAGATTGTTGTCACAGAGGTGAAAAAGTGAGGACTGTTCACAATGTACATCAAGATGAAATAGTGGAGGACATGGGAAGAAATGTACCAAGGATCTATGCAGACTTGGACAACAAGCAAGTAGAGTATCAGTCACATATGATTGAAGTGGAAGGTATGATCAACAACCAAACCATTGTTATTTTAATTGATTCAGGAGCTAGTCATAGTTATATAGATCCTAATATGGTGGAAAGTTTGCATTTGCCAAGAAGCAAGCATGGAAAATATTGGTTGGTGCAGCTGGCTACCGGAGCCAAAAGAAAAGTTAATGAGATGGTTAAGTCATGTCTTATGGACATGAATGGACTGAACACCAGGGAATATTTGAACATCTTTACTTTTGGTTCCTATGACTGTCTAATTGGGATGGATTGGTTGGACCACCATCACGCTATTTTAGACTGTCATAATAAGGCATTTACTTTCTTGGATGAAGAAGGGAACCTAAGGAAACTGCAGGTAATTCCCAGGGAAGTAACCATTAAAGAAATTTCAGCATTGCAGCTGAAGAAATGTTACAGAAAAGGGTGTCAAATATTTGTATCTCCTATGGAAGAGACACCTAAAGATAAGGTTACACATTTGGAAGATCATGCAGTCCTGGAAGATTTTGAAGATGTGTTCAAGGAGGTACCAGGACTACCCCCAAAGAGAGATATTTATTTCTCTTTAAATTTAATTCCTGGAGCAACTCCAGTGTCAAAGACTCCTTACAGAATGAGTACACCAGAGCTGAAGGAGTTGCAAATGCAACTTGAAGAACTTTTGAAGAAGGGGTATATAGGCCCAAGTGTGTCACCTTGGAGTGCCCCAATCTTTTTCGTGAAGAAGAAATATGGGACATTAAGATTGTGCATTGATTTCAGACAGTTGAATAAAGTGACTGTAAAGAACAAGTTTCTTCTGCCAAGAATTGATGACCTCTTTGATCAATTGAAGGATGCAAATATATTTTCAAAGATAGATATCAGGTTAGGATACCATCACATAATTATTAAGGAGGAAGATATCAGCAAGACCGCAGGACAAGGTATGGTCATTATGAGTTCACAATGGTGCCATTTGGGTTGTCAAATGCACTAGTTGTTTTCATGTGCTTAATGAATTGTGTTTTTCAAGAATATTTAGACAAGTTTGTCATTGTATTTTTGGATGACATTCTTGTATATTCCAAGTCAGAATAAGAGCATGAGCATCATTTGAGGATGGTTTTGCAAGTATTAAGGGAGCATTAGTTGTATGCCAAATTGAGCAAGTGTTCATTTTATCAGAAGCAAATTCATTATTTGGGACATATCATTTCAGAGGATGGGATAGCAGTGGATCCTGAGAAGATAGAAGCCATTAGATAATGGTCAGTGCAAAAGAATGTGACAGAGGTCAGATCATTCATGGGCCTTGCAGGCTACTATAGGAGATTTATTGAAGGATTCTCAAAGATTGCACACCCAATATCTTCCTTGCAAAAGAAGGGTGTGAAGTTTTAGTCGACATTGGATTGTGAAAAGAGTTTTCAACACTTGAAACAATTGTTAACAAGTGCTAAAATACTAAGGATTGTTGACCCAAATGAAAACTTCATTGTGTGCACAGATGCATGTAAATAAGGACTTGGTGGAGTCCTCAGTCAAAATGGGTTTTTAATATGTTATGAATCAAGAAATTTGAAGGAGCATGAAAGGCACTATGCCACTCATGATTTGGAGTTGGCATCCATAGTTCATGCCTTGAGGAAATGGAGACACTACCTCATGGAGAAAAGGTTTGAGCTAAGGACAGACCATAATGGTCTGAAATATTTATTTGATCAACCAACTCTAAATGCTAGACAAAGCAGATGGTTACAATTTCTCAGCAAATATGACTTTGATATAAAGCATATCAAGGGGAAAGAGAACAAAGTGGTTGATGCACTCAGCATGAGAGTGCATGAATTGCATGCTATAGCTATTAGCATTTACCAATCAGATTTGAAGGATAGAATTTTAAAGGCTGCAAAATTAGATTTGCAATACAAGGAATTAGTGGCAAAATTACAACAAGGTAATTTGCAGCAGAAAATTGAAGAATATGAGCTAGATGATGATGAAATTCTGAAGTATAGGGGTAGAATTTATGTACCAAATTCCCATGAATTGAAAAATATGATATAAGCTACCAGACCAATCCTCTCTAGGATTTCAAACGACCCACAATAGCGAGCTACCAACTTTGCTCTGGGGGCTGAACCAGTGGTCTGGGGGCTGAACCAGTGACACAACAATTATATCAATTTTTCATTTATTAATGCACACATAATTTTAACACGGTATTTTATCATGGAACCCAAATGGGAAAACCACAAACTCTTTTTCAATTAACTGCAAAATTTGTTTTACATGTTACATAGACGGAAGATGTACTTCCTTTTTTTCAGCACCAACTAATCAGGATGCACCCACACCCTAATTTACCATCACCAACTGGTAGGAGGCTACAACCCCCTGTTTAGTCAACTACAAATGACAAGGAAGCACCAACTCCCTCTGCAGGCACCAACTTTCCCTTGCACCACCCAACCACCCTTAATACATAGGTATTAGCTTTTCTTTCTGCAATCTGCTTTAGCTTTTAATATTCTGATCTGGACTGCAGAGACACTTTCTTCTCCCACTTTTTTCATGGTCATATATTCTTCAAAACAGCATGAGTGTGAAACATTGTGTCCCTTTGTTTGTACCATCGCACCTCTTTAATTAACTTAACCATAACCTTTGTTATTATTTTCACTGTGATGGATTTTCGTAAATTGATCACTTATGGATCAATTTCATCCATTAAATTCGATCCTAAATCTCTATTATATTTCACAGAGACCAAATTCCATGGAGGCACTTCCTTCATACCATCACATATGACTATGTGTTACAGAAACATGGGCTTACCAACTATAACAACGTTTTATAATTTCCTTTTAAAACTCTTATAGCATATCACCATCAGCAGTGACCGAACGCTAGGCCAAGCGAGTGCTTGAGCGCTCATCAAATCAACGGTCACAATTCAATCTTCTGATGAGATGGACGACTGACAGAAACTCTCACTTCAGAACTTCGGGTTTTCAACATTTCAAAACTTTCGAATCAGATTTTTCGAATAGATCGGACAGTTAACATTTATTTCACGGAGATGGATCAATCGTTAGATTTGGTTCTTACAACATTTAATCTGACGGCCAGGACTTAATCACACGTTGATATGGATGGCCATAATTTACTCCGGGTCTTTGGACTTTGGAGGTTTCAGATCTCAACTCCTTCTTTCCTCCGGAGTGATCACCTGTTGTGGTAAGTCAATAATACAGTGGAGACTTCTTGTTGTCGATTAACATTTCCTCTTACACTATCCTTCCACTGTAATAGAATGATGGATGAGACTACTCCTGAAGTGATATTCAGATCAGACATCTCATGTCCACTTCGAGTCTTCGGCATTTGGGACTTTGGGACTTTGGGCGAGTGATGATGGTAAAAATCCCGAAGCAAAACTTCCATAGTGATGTAACTTTATTACGTCACTTGTTGACATGGAATGAGTCAAATTACTCTTAACAGTTTTCATCATCTGATTATGCGATGTGTCTTTGCCAACGTGGTCTTCCACATGTCCTTGCTGATGTGGTTCGTTGACGTGGATCTCCCACATGTTGTTGGCACAGGGGAAAACCCGAGGTTCACTCCAAGAGTGAACCAACAAGCCCTAGCTACTGGCCCTTTTGGAAGCACCTGCGAAGTAGATGCAGTCTCACCCGAAGCAGCTAAGAGGGGGGTTGCAGGACAGGGATGTCTACAACTAGGGGAATATCAAGTGGATCTATCACAACAACAATACAGCATTCATATATCACTTATCAATGAGGTCTATCCTGCACAGCTATAGATCTAATCTAGCATAAGACTGCAAATAACAATAGAACAATGATAGAGATCCAAGCATCAATCACACATATGACACAAAATATATGTGGTTCACCCTCTCTCTAGGGCTACATCCACATAAATGTGCTTATGATTTATTAAGGCACAGCATACAGTTCTTATATGTGCTCTCGACTAGCAGATCTTATTTCTTCTCTCTCTTTCTCTCCCCTTCATGTGCACCCAGCTATAGGACTTGACCTTTGCACACAGTTGAAGATCTCACAATACCATATTATCCCTTCACAACAGAGCTATAACAACAATATCATACCAATACTCAATGACCAACAACAACAACCCCACCCAGGTCCTCTTGACCTTTATTTATACATTACAATCCCTCACTGACAGCCTTAGGTTGAAACCTAGGTGCCAAAACCCTAAATACCAAAACCCTAGGTGTCTAAAACCCTAGGTCAACTTGACCCTCTTTTTTCGGACTTCACCAGCCTATATCTCCTTCTTCATCATGCGGTGCTCCAAAGAATCCAATGATGGATTTATCTGCTTGCTAAATTGTCCACGATCCTTCTTTATTGTTGATCTGTCATTCCTGATCTCCTTGTCCAACGGATTTATTTTCTGCACTTCGCTCCATCATTCTTGCTCTTTTGCTCACTTCGACTCGGTGACAGTTATTGTGTCTCCCGTGAATCTCAATTTTTTCCTCTCCTTCCTTGTTCTTCACTTCCTCAACTGCACCTGGTACCTGGACCCTTTTCCTCATGCTTTTACTGAGAGTTGCGAGGCAGCTGGTTATTATAGTACAACTTCAATCGAATCTCATTCCCCAATCCTTCCTTCCAGTCTCCCTTCAATGTCTTCAGCTTCTGTAACATGGGCAATCTCAGATGGTCCAAGTCAATGTGTTCTGAACTTCCTAGGGTGTTTGATAAACTTATTGTCATACACCAGTACTAAATCACCTTACTTGAATGTCTTCTTCTTGATGTTCTTGTCATGATAGGACTTTTCTCATTCCTTCTGAACTTGCTGATGGAATCCTACAATGAATCTGTCTTCTTCCAGTTCAACCAACTATGCAAGCCTCTCGCGAACAGCATTGGTATCATCCATGTCTATAAATGCAGCAGTTCTTATGCTTGGTACTAAGTATTCCATCGGGACAACAGCTTCGAGACCATAAACCAACTTGAAGGGGGTCTGCATTGTTAATTTCTTGCAAGTGATTCTATAATCCCAAAGTACTGCTGGTACTCTTAAATCTCAATCATCCTTGTTCATGTTGCAAATCTTTGTCAATGTTGTCTCCAATATCTTGTTAAATGCTTCAACCGTTCCTTTTTCTTGTGGATGGTAAGGTGTACTCTTCTGATGGTGGACTACAAATTCTTCAGTCAGGACTTCAACTGTCTTATTGATGAAGTGTGTACCTTGATCACTTGTAAGAATCTTAGGGAATCCAAACCTGGTTATTATGTCATCGAATATAAAACGCGCAGCTGTAGTTGCACTAAATTCCTTGACTTCTCTGGCTTCGGCAAATCTGGTTAAGTATTTTGTCATAGTAATAATGTACCTTTCTCCTTTGCGCTTTCTTGGTGGGTTTATAGGCCCCACGAAGTCAATGGCCCACTTTTCAAATGCTTGTAGGGTCATCTACGGTGCTAATCGAATTTCATCTCTTCGGGATGGTTTTTCAATTCTCTGGCATACATTGCATGCTCTGGCATACTCTTTAGTATCTTTGTGTAACGTAGGCCACCAAAGTCCATCTCGCAGAACCTTCTGCGCAGTTTCTTTCCCTGCATAATGTCCTCCTGTGATGCCTTTATGAGCTTATGCAAGGATCAGTGGTCGCTCTGTCTCCATAACATACCTCCTTAATATTTCATCCGGTACCATTTTGTATAGTTGTCCATCTATAAGTGAAAATTCCACAGCACGCACCACCAGTTGTTTCTTTTGAGGAATTGTATACGCACTTGGAGCCATTCCTATTGACAGGAACTAGACTATGTATTCGAAGTGGTCATCAATCTTTCTAATGGCGAGCAGTTGTGCATCCGGTAATGTATCCTCCAAACTGGTGGATTCTTCACCATGTTCCAACCTTGATAAGTGGTATGGGCCCTTGTTCATTCTTCCTGTCTTAACTATGATCTCAAAATCATATTCTTAAAACAAAAGAAGCCATCTTCATATTCTCCCCCCCAACACTGGCTTGTTGACTAGGTACTTTAGCGTGGAGTGATCAGTAAGCATTTTAAAGTGTCCTCTCAATAAGTAGTGGCAGAATTTTTGCAGTGCATGCACCATGGCTAGTCCCTCTCTCTCTGTAGTGGTGTAATTAACTTCAGTTGTGGATAGCTTCCTGCTGGAAAATGCTAATGGAGGATCAATGTCCCCTTCTCCAGGTTGTGTCAGTACTACTCCTAATGCAATAGAAGATGCATTGACATGCACGTGGAATTCTTTGCTCCAATCTAGAAAAACCAGAATGGGCGCTATAACCATATTCTGTTTCAGTGTGTCGAAGCTCTGCTAACATTCATCTATCCACTCATACTGGCAGTCCTTCTTCAGCAAATTCTCCATTGGTGCTGTAATTTGGGCATATCCTTTGATAAATTTCCTGTAATATCCAGTATGGCCCGGTGCAGTGCACAGTTGTTTGACTGAAGTAGGAGGTGGCAAATCAACTATAATTGCAATTTTAGATAGGTCTACCAGCAATCCCTGCTTGCATACAATATGACCTAATAACACTCCAAATGGTGAGAAGAAGATGCATTTATTCAGATTCAAAGCAATTTGACACAGCCTGCATTTGTCCAACATTAGCCTTATACATTCAATATGATTTTTCAACAAACTAAAAATAGTCCAGTCATCAAAGTATGCTTCTAAAAATTTATGCAAAAATTCTTTGAACGCTTCGACCACCACCCTGGAAAATATGGTTGGGGCGTTCTTCAATCCAAATGGAATTATTGTATATTGGTAGGATCCCCACTCTGTGGCAAATGTAGTCTTATGATGGTCCTCATTGGCAATGTGGATCTGATGGTATCTCAAAAATCCATCTGTAAAAGAATATACTTCCTAGCCTCCCACGTTATCCAACACTTTGTCTGTAAATGGTGTAGGAAACGGGTCATGCAAACAGACATCATTCAACTTTTTGAGGTCCACACAGATCCTGATTTCTCCTGTGTTCTTGGCTTATACCACCATAGGGTTGATCCACTCTGACTCTTCAACAGGTTCAATAATCCTTGTTTCCAGCATTTTGCCGAGCTCGATCTTCACTTTTTCCTTCTATTTTGGGTTCAGTCTGTAAGGTATTTTCTTGATTGGCTTCTCATCTAGTTTTAAACGTATTCTCATCTCACCCATAGGCCCTTTGATTCCCTTCATATCAGTGAACTTAGTCGGGAACAAGTCCTAATATTCGTGCAATAACTTTGTAATCTTGTCAATGGTAGCAGCATCCCAATAATCTCTGACATTGGCAAGCTTCAGTGTCTCCTCTGTCCCAATATTGACTTTCTTTATTTTGATCGGTTGTCCTTCTATCTCAGCGATGTTTACCTTCCTCAGATCATCATCTTCATCGGCATTAATGTTGTAACATCCTTGGAATTTCTGGAATGGCGTGGTCCATTCATCCTCTTCTTGCTCCAAAGGGAGGCCACATGCCTCCTTAAATACTTTTTGTCTCACAATTTGTAATGCTTGGTCTACTGAAGGAAATTCACTTTCAAACAAAAAGGTGGCTACAAAATTATGGATCATACCTTCCCAATCTGAAGTGATGAGGCGCAGCTCCACTTGAAGGTACCAGTTGATAGGGATCAAGGAATGTCACTCCAGGCCTCTTCACAGCTTCACACATGGTCCTTTGGGAAACTTCGACCTGTGTACCTCACTTCGCAGCCTCCTACTTGTGCTGAGAACTGCATTGTCATCAAAGTTCGACATTGTGTCCAGTCTGTGATGTTTCCTTTGTGTGTCCCCCACCATCTTGATGGTGTGGCTTCCATGGCCTCATCCATTGTCAACAGCCTCTTTTGTGTTGGTACACTTGTCTGAAACTCTGATAAGAATTTCTCTAAAGGGTTCAGCCCATCAAATGTGGGTAAGTTACTCATTGTTGTGTCGATCCAACGAACCTCTCTTGTTAGTATAGCACATCTTCTGGTAGAGACTTCATACATTTGGTTCTTCCAGTTCTCCAGCACTTCTTCTGAGTCTAATGAACATGTGTTGTCACTTCGCCAGCTCAGATTCCCATCGACTGTAGGATTGATATAATCTTGTTGTCTGGATGTTAGTTTGTAGATGTTTTCCAGTTCATACGTGTGATATTCTTCTCTGACAGGATCTGTGTATCAAGGACCCTCATCTGGATCTAAAGGTGCAATGACCCTAAGGCCATCCCTTTCAAATGTCATATGCCTCTTCTTTAGATAAACAACAGTAGAATTGTCGAAGGCCCAATCAATTCCTAATAATGCAGGATAAGGGCAGTTGTCATCAACAATTTCAATTACTTCAAAATCTGCAAAGTTTCTAACTCCATCGATGTCCACAGGGACATGTTCCAATCGTCCAAATGGGTTGACAGCTTGTTGATTAGCCATTCTAAGCCTGATAGGGGAATAGACCAACTTTGGTTTTCCCATATGTGCACAGGTTTGCTTTGTCATGACATTGACCTCCGACCCTAAGTCAAGGACCACACAGTCTATATCATATTCTCCTATTTGAGCATTCAAGTGTAATTCTTTATTTGTCCTTCTCCTTTTCCCAATTTGGTGCACTACCCTATTTAGTAAGAAATCTATCTTTCCTAGCTCATACTGCTTGATTAAATCTTGTAATTCTTGTACAACGCTTTTATCTTGAATCAACTTAACAAAAGTGCACAGAAATTCCATGAGTTTGCTTACCTCTTTTCCTTCTGTCGGTGACGCAGACTGATCAAACACCTAAGGCATGCCATATTCTTTGATTTCTAGTTGTTTCTTTGATGAATACCATTGATATCCTTTGAACTATTTTCTTGCCTCCTCAAATATATGTCTTTCTTTCTTAGCATCGAACGTTGGGGTCTTCGCTGTAGTCTTCTTGACTCTGTGGTCATCTACAGTCTTTCCTTGGGCTGCTCTGTTTTCTCCTGTAGCAGTGCCTCCTCGAGTGATAACAACAAATATAGGGTTTGTTCCATGAGGTTCAGCATATATCTATTGTACTTGTGGGTTTTGTTGAGGTCCTCGTCTTTCATGAAGCTTAGATAGCAGCAAAGGGCAGTCCTCGATGATATGCTCGAAGGAATTGCAATAATTGTAGGTTGTGCAAGGGTTCTAGCAGTCCCTCGCTAAATGTCCTATTTGCATGCAGTTGTAACTAATTATTTGTCCTTGGCATCAAACCATACCTCCTCCTTATCCTCATCCTCTGTATCCACCACGAGGATTGAAACTTCCTCTTCCTAGAGAATGATATTGTGCATTGTTTCCTTCTTGGTGTACTTCACCTTGGATCCTGTATATGTCTCTTGATCTTTCATGCATCAGGTTAAAATCCCTACAATCTCTATCATCATGCCATATAGACTTACAGAATGTGCAGTACAAGTTTGTGGGTGTCTGAACATACTTCTGCATATAGTATCACTCACTAGGGTGATGTCGTTTTCTGCATAGTTCACACCAGGGCAGGTTAACTTTCTTCAAGGGGATCAGTGCTCCTAAGGCCAAATATTCATGAAAAATGGGATAGTTTTCTTTATCATGACCTTTGTATCTGCATCTTACACACTAGATATCTTCTCTTTTGTCCTTCCCCTTGTCCTTATTCATATCCTCAACCTGCAGAGACAAACTAGTCAGTTGGCTCAAGATCTGGCTCATGCTTGAGCTAGATTCTCCCATAAGTGTTTATTCAAGCTTCATGGAGATCTCTAGAGATTCTACCTACAATGAAATCTTCTACTGCATTAGGGGAACTCTGATGTGTGGTAAAAGAGTAGTGATGAACCATTCTTTTTTCTGCTCATATGGGATCTTAAAAGTCAATCGGCCTGTTAGGGTCTTGAATCTCTGATCGAACTCCCAAACAAGTTCGGCTACCTTCTGTTTGATCTCCTTCAGCTCAGTAATACACTGTGACTCTGACTTAGGTTTTTTAAACTTTGCAACCAACGCATTCTTGATCTCAGTTAGTGGCTTAGGTTGTGCAAGTCCTTGGACAAGCTTCATGTACCAGCTCAGTGCGCGATCCCTCAACGTAGTGCTAAATTGGTTTCTTTTAACAGCTTCATCGGTAATATTTTTAATGTTCCATACGACCTCGCACAGGAACTAGTGTTGATCAGGATCTTTATATCCATCTCCTTTAAAGATAGGGAGCCTCATCTCATCTTCCATAGAGTTTCCTAGGTTTCTTGTCTGAGTAGATGTTGAACTACTAGTAATAGTAGTCTACGGACTCTGGTGATTCAAAATATTCGGATTACTTAGTGTTTCTAAAATAATAGAAGGATCGATATTACTTACTTCAGTGGTATGCACAGTTCCTGATGTCTCTGGCTCGTTGTGGAAAATTTCTTCAGCTTCCTCTTCCTCTGCTCGGGTGGGTTCTGAATGTTCTTCGTCTGTCAGATCTGCTTCTTCTCCACTGTAGAAACCCTTGTCTCTGTAGTTTTGATTGAACAAGTTCTCAAGTTGAACCCCTCGAAATACTTTCCCACTGCGCGTATGTCCAACTTCTATGTCACTGTCGCTATCCAAATTTTTTAACATTAGCCTTTTCGGATCCAACCAATCTATTGTATCTTCAAGATGTTCTTTTCATGCAACAGCATCTTGATTCTTAGCTTTAGAAATTGTAAAAATTTTCCTCTGGGTCCTTTGAAGAAGTATCTCTCGACCTGGCTATATGATTATGTTCTATCAACAGAAAATTTGGTGATATACCCTCCAATGGTACTATCGAACCAGTGATCTACAACCCTTGATACAGTGTTGTCAACTCTCTTAACCTTCTTAATCAACTCCGACATCGAGACCACAGGAGGTCTAGATCTGATCTCGAACTGGGTATCGGCTAACCTAGCTAACCACTCATATATCTCTTGATGGATTCCTCCAAATAATATCTCGTGAATATAGTTGAAGATGTGTCTCTACAGTCAACCTTCAATAATTAGCTTAGGGTTCTTATTTTGGGCTTCAGTGAAGTCCCTCTCTTGATCCTCTATGCACTTTTGAATCTTTGTCTTCGATGGGAACCACCTTGACATTCCCTTACACAGATTCTTTTCCTGGAAACAAAACCATTTGTTGGCATAGGGGAAGACCCGAGGTTAACTCCAAGAGTGCACCAACAATACCTAGATACTGGCCCTTTTGGCAGCACCTATGAAGCAAATGCAGTCTCACCTGAAGCAGCTTAGAGGGGGGTTGCAAGATAGGGATGTCTACAACCAGGGGAATATCAAGTGGATCTATCACAACAATAATACAGCATTCATATATCACTTATCAGTGAGTTCTATCCTGCACAGCTATAGATCTAATCTAACATAAGACTGAAAATAACAATATAACAATGACAGAGATCCAAGCATCAATCACACATGACAAAAAATATATGTGGTTCACCCTCTCTCTAGGGCTATGTCCATAGAACTGTGCTTATGATTTATTAAGGCAAAGCATACCATTCTTATATGCTCTCTTGGCTAGCAGATCTTCTTTATTCTCTCTCTTTCTCTCCCCTTCCTATGCACCCATCTGCAGGACTTGACCTTCGCACACAGTTGAATATCTCACAATACCATATTCTCCCTTCACAACAAAGCTATAACAACAATATCATACCAATACTCAATGACCAAAAATAACAACCCCACCCAGGTCCTCTTGACTTTTATTTATACATTATAATCTCTCACCGAAAGCCTTAGGTCGAAACCTAGGTGTCAAAACCCTAGATACCAAAACCCTAGGTGTCTAAAACCCTAGGAAAACTTGACCCACTTTTTATGGACTTTGCTAGCCTATCTTTCCTTCTTCATCGTGTAGTGCTCCAAATCATCCACTAATGGATTTCTCTACTTGTCGAGTTTTCCACGATCCTTCTTTCTTGTTGATATGTCATCCCTAATCTCCTCATCCAATGGCTTGTTTTTCTGCACTTCGCTCCATCTTTCCTGCTCTTTTGCTCACTTCGACTCAGTGACAGTTACTGTGTCTCCCGTGAAGATCATTTTTTTTCTCTCCTTCCATAACCAAGGGCCAACACACGTCCTTGCTGACGTGGTTCACTGATCCATAGACCTGATCCAACGGTCCTCGTTATGTCCTCTAAATCTGATAGTCCTTATTTACTTTGGATTTTCGGGCTCCGGGTATTTCAAATCTCAAACTGACGGAGCGTAAGTTCCTCACATATTTAGACCCGAAGTGAATTATGTTCATTGATCAGGTTTTTTAGATCAACGGTTCGATCTATTTTGTGATGCATATCTTATATATTTATCCTGTCCTTCCACTTTAACATGATCCGATAGCTAACGGGTATCAGGTTTAATCCGACGGCTGATGGGTATTCAGCTAATCAAAATATCAACCTTTTAGCCCCGCTTATCCTATCCTTCCACTTTGAGATGATTCGACGGTTGACAAGAATTTGGGTTTGATCTGATGTTCGACGGGTATTCGGATATTCAAACTCACATCCTCTTTACATCGTTTATCCTATCCTTCCACTTGATTTGATCTAATAGTCGATGTGGACACTTTGAAGATGATCTAAAAATGAAGAAGACTTGTATTCTTGAAAATATTTGCAAGTTTAATCTTATGTGTTAAAATGCAAATGGATATTTTTGCAACACAACTTTTATGGAAAATACTCATTCAAGATGCATATAAATAGCAGCAATAAATAGTGAACAGAAAACACATAACACAGCAAATGATAAAGGAGTTCACCCCTCTCTTGGGCTACATCTCCTGGTCCAACTTCCAATGGATATTTTTGTATTATTTGCTCAAAGTGCTCAAAAATGTGCTTTAAAATGCTCAAAATGCCAAATAGATGGCTCCAATGGCTACAGAACATCCAAAAACCCCTAGCTGGGCTTTTTCAGCACCTCGTTTGGCCAAAAATTGAAGAAGATAGGATTCCTGGAAGTTCCCCTTCAAACTTGTTGTCTCTGGATCGCCAAAATGCACCCTTGTTGCCTCAACCTAGCCCCCACATGCATTTATGTGGAAAAACCCAGCACCGGGCACAACCGCACAACCGGTGCAAACTGTAGGATGGTTATGGGCGCACCTAGCCCCTAACCGCCAAGGCTATGGTCACAAAGGTCACCATATGACCGTGCACTCAACCGAAAAGGGCCAAGGTTCAAAGAGAAAATGTACAATGGACAAGTGGCGGTGTGTTATAACCATTCAAACCAAATACAAAACCGTGTGTGTGCACCAACGGTGGTCGTGGTACCCATTGTATGGTCATATGGATATGGTCGTGCGACCGGGGGCTGGGGATAAGCCCCGGCTCAGACCCCCGCGCCAACTATTAAACAACTCGAATTTAAATATATTCAAAACCATATATATAACAAGCAATATGGTGTGGTATGTTGGCAGCGCAGACTTTGCAAAGGTTTGGACCAGTGGGGAGGTCCGGGGTTCGATCCCCACAGACTTCCATAAATTTTAAACCATCAACCAATAACAAGGTGCCACGTGTCAGCAGACTATTCATCCACCTAACTGCCAACTGTCTACCACTCAGCTCTGCCACCTATCGTACGGTCCTGCCACACGTTGTATGGACTACCACATCAGCATCTGTACGGACTGTACAGTCAACATCCCTTTTTTTTTCCCTGTTTGTCGTTTTGAACAGAATGTGATATATCTCTCTCCCAATGTCTGTTTGAACCCAAACGAGTTGCGTTGGGTTCGTGATGATGATGCCTACGCTCCCGTTCGATTTGAAGCGATTCTGAGCACTTTGAATTTTTGAGCAAAATTTGATCCCCTGGATCACACCTCCCCATTGGAAATCTTTTGGACCTCCAAAAGACTATTTTCATTCTATATAAAGATGAGGGTATATCTCCCTCACCTTTCCAACCTCAATCCACTTGGCTTTGCTTGGATTTGTACCTTTAAGACCAACTCGAAGATACTCCACATTTCCTCGTTTTGAAGTTCTCATTCTCCTGTCAAGGATTGTGTCTTCATGCAGTTCTGTAAGATATTCTGGGGAGAAATCATCTATAGAAGGAATCTGAACATTCTCTCCTTGATCATCAATCAAAGGAGGCTCATACAATTTCAAATTCTCAACATTAACAACTGCATACATTTGCATATAAGGAGGCAAATCTAAACAGAAGGCAGTGTTACCAATCTTGTCGATAATCTTGAAAGGACCATATCGAATTGGTTTTAGTTTTTTACCTTCTCCTTTAAGCCTCTCCTTACTAATGTAAAGCCAAACTTCATCTCCAACTTGGAAACTGTGATCAACACGATGCTTGTCA
>ML783267.1:89228-100614 GCA_009831015.1 Picea engelmannii | reverse complement strand
GGCCCCCCCCCCCCCCCTCGACCGGTTTTCTTTTAATGATGGGGGGGGAGGGTACAGAATGGTGTGTTTTCTCTAGCAGAACCCTTTCTCTACATGGCAGAGATTTATTGGTCCAGACTCCCACCGCTTTCTATTTTATGACATACCCCCGTCACCCCATGACATCATTTTCCACCTTTCCCCCAAGGGTCACGTCTCATAACTCTGTCAGTCCTTTCCCCCTGTTCAACAGTTACAAGTCCCTTCACCATGGTTTCCTCCTAGTCAACATTCTCCATGTCATCCGGTCATATTTGGCATTCACTGTTACCTGCCATCTCATGCTCCAAAGGACCCGTTGGCAATTTATCACTGGCTAAATTATCCGTTAGCCTGTTGATCTGTTCCCCGCGCCCAACGAGTATCCGTTTGCTCAAAACTACCATTTTACCTTCATTCTCCCATTGCTTACTGTGTCGTCTCACCAGAGAATATTTTTCCCGTTGCACCAGAGCATATTTTCCCCGTTTTCCCTCTGTTTTAGTCAACCTTCCAATACCACTGTCATCCCCACTAACGTTTGTTTGACTTTCAGGTATTTTCACAGTGATGGCACCAAAATCAAAGAAAACAAAATCCGAGGAAAATACTTTCCTCTCGCCTCATGTCGACCTCGACAGGATCCATTTGGCCGACAAAGCTCATTTAATCGCAGACACCAGGTGTGAATTCAACTTCGCGGATTTGCAGTCATGGCTCAAGGAGGTTTTCTTAGATCAGAGCAATGAAATTGGGCTCTAGGAGTCCAACCTTCCTCTGTATCTTTTCCCCCAGGTCCACCATTTCCCTGAGTTCGCCCTCAAATGCTAGGCTCATTACATCCCCAACCAGAGAGCCATAGTATCTTCATCAGAAGACACTTTGTTCTTCATTACACCAAAATCCATCGATCATATGATGCAGATACCTAGAGCTAAATCTGCCTCCCCTTTCAATCTTGAAGTCATCACAGAGCTTTACCAAAAGTTATCTTTCCCTCAAAGAGCCCAGATTTTCAAGATTTTCCTCCCTCGGGCTGCTCAGTTTCCCAAGACAAATCCCACGTACCCTTCCTCCATGTTCTTAGTAAAGGGAAACCAAGTCATCTCATCACTCTATGCTCTGCTTGGGTATTTTTTCGACCAATGGCTGGACGAACCCATATTGGGTTTCTTGTCAATTTTCTCCGTGGAAGAAAGACCTACCACTCAGTTCAATTACAGCTCTTTCTTGGCGAACAGTATTCATGAACAGTTTTCAAATTTCACCACAGAGGGCATGTTCCGGTATTCTTCAATACTAGCCTACATGTTCACTTTCTTTCAGGCGTACAGATTCTCCTTTTCAATGCAGAAGATGGACCAGGACGGAAGGCCGCAAGCGGTAACATCTTGGACTTCGCTACTCAGACAAAATTCTATAGAATTCAGCTTCAAATAGTTTATTGAACAGTTCTACCATCCAATGGTGAGCATGCTCAGTGGCTGACCCGAACCGAGGATAAATGAGGAGATTCAAAGGATCTTACACCTCTCAGAACTAGCAAAATCCATGGAAGAGATGAATTTGCAAGAGACAAATATTAGCAGACTTAAAAAGGAGATTGAGAACCTTCAGGAACTCAAGTCTTCTTACCAAACAAGCTACTCCAAGGAGAAACAAAAAACAGACAAGCTCAAACAAGAATTGCAACAGCTTCAAAAGAAAACAGTGGAAGGCAAAACACTTGTTGAGGTCAAGGAAAATGTTTGAATGGATATCACCAAATCCATAAATGAAATATGGCCTATGGTGCAAATCATGTTCGAGCAGAACGAACTAGTACAAAGAAGTAAGCAGGCGATTGAAAATATAAGAGGAGAATTGGGAGAAATGCTCGCAGAAGCCACTAACATTATTAAATTCATGAATTCAAAAACCAGAGAAGAGTTAGAGGAGTTGAAAATTGAAGATAGGACAGAAACCATCCTTGAGGTCAAGAGAGTCCTGACTAAAAGAGGATTGATGCTACAACTGGAGGAAAAAGTCCAGGCTATGGACATAGGAGTGCAAATATTTTTTAGCAAAATTGAAGCTCTGCAGAAGAAATGCCTCCCTGGCTTAAGGGTCATAAATGACAAGTTAATGACACTGTCTGATTATAAAAAGAAACTAGCCACTGTGGCTAAAGATAGTTCGAAATTCTCAGGAATACAGGGAAGTATCATAGGCAAAGCATTCTTAGAATATTTTCAGTCAGACATCAGCATACAGCACAAGATCCAGTACATTTTCATCATCAAACCAACTTTTGCCAAGTATACAGAGATGGATGAAGTATACCGAAGATTGTTCAAAGTCAGCGTTCCCAGTAACCTTCGATGGGAAGAGTTATGCAATCTGATCGAGTAAGAGCTGAGGTGTCCAAGCTTAGTCATCTATCCAGTCAGATGAGGTCATGCAGAGGCCTCACCAACTATTTACCCCAGAAATCAGCATGAAGTTTCAACACATCATCAAACAGTTCCTAAATTTTTGTATCTTGTTGAGTTAGTTAGATAAATTTAGAACTGTCATGTCCTGATCTTTAATGACAAGATCGTATGTAATTTTTTATTATAAATACTTCAAACTTTGAAGTCTTAGGGGTTGATCTTTACGCCCTGTAAGCTAGAAAGACTGTAATTTTTATCAAGAGATCTTCCAGTAATACAAAGAGACGTTTCACAGGATTCTCGCGTGTTATTCATTGGTGATGTTTTTTCTTTCTATGTTGAATGTTTTTCTCTCTCAGTTGTCATATTGTTTTCTAATCTAAATCTTTTAAAAGTAGCGCATGTTGCAGAATTTATCTTTGTATACCCTGTTTCCAGCTTTGAAAGATCTAAATGTTTATCTTTCTGATATTACAGTGAAGAAATTCTTAAATGCTTCTTTACTTTAATTGATATTCTTATATTTTCTGCTATTCATCACTTTACTACTAAAGAATCCAATGAATGCATTATCTTTCCCTGTGAAGAGAATCTTTTAATTTATTTTTAGATTTCTATCTTTGTAATACAAACCCCATAGCCCAACAGAGGTGTAAAAACCTTTTCAGCCAACTTAACAAAAACAACAACAAACCATTCAATCTTGTTTTGTTTAACTAGCCTAATATCTCAAAGTTAAAACATAGCAAAATCATACAGAGAGATCCCTCTCTGAAACTGGTAGGGCTAGATTCAAGTTTCGAAGTGGTTGGATAAAGTTACCTCTAGTAAATTTATTCTTCTCTGACAACCTCTGGGAATTTACAGAGTATTAACATGTGGTGGAGTCTTTCCTATTGTCTGAGATAGTAAGCCTAGTTAGGAATCTCTTTACCCAGGTAGAGTTTAGTCCCATCTCGGGGGTGACCCACTGCTGAGAGTGATGAGAAGTGTGGTCTAAGGCTGGGAGGTTCGTGGAAGGTATGCACACAGTTGGTGATATTCTTACCAAGATAAGTGTCAATTGTGTGATAAATTACATGCTGCATTAGTATTTACGTGTTTATTTTTATGGGTTTATCCTATGTGTGGTTTATAACTGTATTTATATTTATGGGTAATTCCTGTATATGTTGCATGTATATGTTTATTTTTATTTCAGTATGAATCCATGCATTTACATAATTTATTTGTCTTTTTACGTTTTATATATAAAGTTCTTCAAGAGTTCTGTGCGTATATGTTTCAATTGCATGCAGTTCAAAAAATTTATGTGCCATAGCTCAGTTGGATGTTGTGCATGTTACAATATGTTGAGCAAAGAATGAAAGTGTTTTCTGGAGTAGCATGGCCCGGCCTAGGTGGTCGGGGATGTTACACCTAACTTCACCAAGACCTTTGTTCTGGAATGTGATGGATCGAGGAGATGAATCGAGGCAATCCTCATGCAATATGGACAACCATTGGCTTTCACCAGCAAATAGTTGTTGAACCAACATTTGGTCCAATTGATATATGAAAAGGAAATGTTGTCTATTTTGCATGCAGAGGATCTCTAGCACCCTTATCTATTGGGATAATGCTTCCAAATTATAACAGATCATCAAATCCTCAAGTACTTCCTGGAACAATGAATTTCATCTTCAGAGCAACCAAAATGGGTGACCAAGTTGTTTGGATATGATTATGATATTTTTTACAAGAAGGGAAAAGAAAATGTGGTGGTTGATGCTCTTACCAAGAAATATGGAGAAGGTTCCCTCTTTTCCCTCTCATTCATTTTGTCAACTGGATTCAGATTGTTTTCCAAGAATGGTTGCAAGACCCCAAAATTTCTAGTCTAATCCAAAAACTCCAACAAGATCCCCAAGTTTCTCCAGGGTACTCTTGGCACAATGAAGAGTTTCTCTATAAAGGTCACTTTTATTTAACCAAACAATCAGCACTTAAATCCAAGGTTCTCTCTAAGTTTCATGCTTCACCTACAGCAAGCCATTTAGGTTTTACCAAAACTTATGAACGGGTCAAGCGATCTTTCTTCTAGGATGGTATGAAACAGAACATCCATACCTTTGTATCCAAATGTGATATATGTCAACGCAATAAGGGAAAGACTATCAAACCTTATGGTACTCTCCAATCGCTTCTGCTTCCACCCACTATTTGGATGGATATTTCTATGGATTTCATTTTTGGCTTACCCAAATCAGGCAATAAGTCAGTCATCATGGTGATAGTGGATCGTCTTTCCAAATATGTTTGTTTTTATGCTCTTCAACACTCGTTCACAGTATCCAAAGACGATCATTTTTTTATGGATAATATCTTCAAACTCCATGGCATGCCTCATTCTATTGTTTTTTACTGTGATCCCACTTTTACCAGCAGTTTCTAGAAATAATTATGCAGGCTCCATGGAGCCCAATTACATCTCATCACGGCCTATCATCCTCAGACTGATGGCCAAATGGAAGTGGTCAACAAATGTTTGGAAACATATTTTAAGTGTTTTTCATCGGACAAACAACATAGGTGGGTTCAGTGGATACCCCTTGTTGAATGGTGGTACAACACCTCTTATCATACTATCACTCGCATGACTCATTTTGAAGCAGTCTATGGAAAGAAGCCACCATTGATTCTCCCATACATGTCGGATGTCTCCAAGGTTCAGGAGGTTGACTGCAATATTACAGTTCGCATGACAATTCTCCGTACTCTCAAAGAAAAATTGGTCATGGCTCAAAACTGCATGAAGCAACAGGTAGATCATGGTCATTCTGAACGTCAATTTGTTGAAGGGGACCAAGTGTTTCTCTTTCTACAACCGTACAAGAATACTTCACTCAAATCCCAGCAATGACAGAAACCTGCCCCAAAATTTTATGGTCCTTATACTATTCTCAAACGCGTGGGGCCAGTGGCCTATCAGTTATCTTTTCCCAAACACTCCAAGATACATCATTTTTTCCATGTCCCATGCCTGAAAAAAGTGATTGCACCAAGTTCCACACCCATACTAGCCTACCAGAGTTGGATGAAGAAGGTTCCATTTGGTTGCAGCCACAAGAAATATTGGACCAGCGAGAGTGTCATCTTTGTTAGCACACCATCCAGGAAGTTTTGGTTCAATGGGAGGATACTTCACCAAAAGATGTCACCTAGGAGACAACTACCATTCTGCAATAGTTTCCTCATCTTAAGCCTTGAGTAAAAGACTCTTTTTCAAGGGGGAGGGCATGTTAGGGACCTAACCTCCCTAAATCCTCACGTAGATAGAATAATATATTTTTCATGTAATAAGGGTCGGCATTAGTTAATAAGGCTTATTTATTAAATGTGAAGAAGTCAATGTAAGAATACCTAATAGAAGCTTCCACTTCTAGAAATATCTTCCTCTAGAATTTTCTTTAGAAGATAGAATTAGTATAAATAAGAGTAGGATTCATGAGAAAGTTTTTCTTGAAAATTATTGTAATATAGTTATGATTTGTTGGAGGTTTCCCCCTTGAAGATGCAATTGAACATTGCTTTCTTTGAATAAAGGTATTATTTCTGATATTTCTCTTCTCAATATTTTGTTGTTCCATTGATATATGTTGAATATTCATGTTTATGCATATTATATTACATTTGGTACCTTAGAACAAATTAGGGTTCTCTCCTTGTAGGGAAAGGTGTGAACCCTTCTCTTGGAAACAAATTCTCACAAGAGACTAGAGAGGCTTCTCGAACCACTCTTGGAAATAATTGCTCAAAGTAAACTGGAGAGAACCGTATTAACTCATTCAACATTGAATCCTCCCCAAATCACGTCAGCCAACACCAATTCTACGCCAATATTAACCATAATACTCATACCGAAGGATGGATAACGAGTGCATATGTCACTCACCACTCACACTCGTGACAGCAAACAGAGCATTGATTACTCTCAGAGATCCAACTGAAAGGCGTTGTAAGCTTAGTTCATAACACCTCTAGCGAGGAGAGGTTAAGGGATGTGAAAGGAATGGATGATGACAAACAGATGTAGTGTTTAAATAGTGGCAGGAGAGACAAGGAGGTCTATCCATAGCACCCCATTCCTTCAAAAATGAATCACAATCATCAGTGCATATGGATATTATTTCCAAATCGTCTGTAGATTTGTTCCATTACAATGCTCAATTACAAATATATCGCACAGCCACCACAGGAAAGTTTCATGCCTTCCATAATTTTATCCTTTGCTTTCTCTCATTCTTTGGAATGATATTGAAATGGCATACATCCATGAAGGGAAGGGGTGATTAAAAATTGGCTTAAACCCTGAAATCCCAAATTGGTATATCACGATTGGTATAGGTATACATATATGCATAATAACAAAAAGTCGGATTCAATTTCCAACTTACCAAAACAATTTTAAAAAATTTCATGCCTTCATCAACTATTTATCACAAATTATTTATTGGATTGAAACAAGGAATCACTACCATCAAATACTAGCAATAGCCTAGCAAAATAAATATAATCAAGAAGTAACCACTCAAGTAAATAAATAGAGCTAAAGAAAATTCATCTTGAGAACAAAAAGAAGAATAAACTAGAACTCGTCCACTACTTAGCATCAACGATATAGTACAAAAGAAAGTAGTGGTAAACCTAAAAATGGATAAAACCCTAGAAAATATCTAAGATAAGCATTGAGGGCATTACAATCTCAACAAATTCAAGAGAGTGCTACTTTTACTTTCTTTGGAATCCTCTTTATAATAGGGTTTTTCTTGGCCAAAAATTAATCTTTATTTGACTAGTTCAAAAGATACTAAA
The DNA here is from genome assembly GCA_009831015.1 of Picea engelmannii. NCBI lineage: Eukaryota > Viridiplantae > Streptophyta > Pinopsida > Pinales > Pinaceae > Picea > Picea engelmannii. The sequence goes on along the minus strand of ML783267.1, from coordinate 93,328 downwards.
ATAACCCATTTTTATACCAGCACTCATCTATTTTACCACTACTTGACCAGATTTAAGTCATTTTGTTGGCATTGTATTATGTATGGCTTTCTCCAAATCCATTAACTGCAAGGCGACAAAAGGAATCTTAAATCAAGTCAAAGGAACATTGCAATATGGCCTTAATGTGCACAATGACAATTGGTTGCATAAATTCAGATTCCATAGGTTGCATGTATGAAAGGAAATCTACCATATGTTATTCATTCAACATAGCATTAGGTATAGTTTCATGGGATAGAAAAAAGACTCAACCAAGGAAAGGAAAAAGAAACAACTAGTGCATCTTGTGGAGCAATATCTTGGGAGGATTCTAGGTGATTTGCACCTAAAAACCACTTAGGCCACGCCTCTCGTTGGTGATAATCAAAGTTTTATCCAAGTCACAAGAATTTTTTTGTTTCATGTTGGGACATTTAATCACATCCAAATTCATTAGCACTACATTAAAGAACAAGTCGTGATCGATAACACTGTAAATCGTAGAATCCTAAAGAAAGCAAGTGTAAAAAAAAGAACTTGATATATTACAAATATTAAGATCAACTAGAAAATATGTTCATAAAGGCATCAAGAAAATACAGTTTGAAAGGTTCAGGGAGTTTCTTGGTGTGAAAAAAAAATGGCATCGAGGTCAAACTCTTAAAGGCTCCCAAACCCCAAAATATCTAAGACAATCAAAATAGGGTTACCTGGATATTGGTGGTCGTTGCAATATATCGAGCAATCCTTTAGATCATTTCCCAAGATGTTCTAGTAATAGCTTATTGATATTTGAGTGTATAGAGTGAATATATTGGCTAGTATATCAATGTAAGAGAGAGCCCTATATCCTTGTAAGAGAGATCTTGGAGAGATCATTGGCTAGGGTAGAGTATATGCAGATTGGGTGCAAGTATACAAATCAATATCTTAAAATAAATATTGCAATTGTATGTCTTGGAAAAATAATTTCCTTAATAGGAAACCAAATTGATATACATCAAAACCTTTGACCTTTCTAAATCAATATATAAAACAACTTATATAGGAATGTTGATTCAAGAGAATTTCCAAATCCACAAAGATCCTAGATATCTTCAAATAGATCCAACAACTACCAACAAAGAAAGAATATTCAAAACACCTGGGTTTGTTAAAAATTTAATTTGAGAAGGCCCATAGGTCATAAGGGTTAGAACCTCGCTCTGATACCATGTGTAGTGGATCGATCTAAAAACAAAAATAACTAAAAAAATTACCACATAAACTTCAATAAAATTTAGGAGAAATGAGAGATGGTGAACTCACCTGCTTTGAAGAAACCCACATACATGTAGTATGGGGGTTGGATATTGTAGTGTTGCCTTTATCTTGATATAAAAAAATGTAACAACAAAATGGGGGGCAACTCTCCACCCAACCATAGACCTTGCTACCTTAATCTTTAGTAGTAGGTCGCCCCCGAACCCTCAATCTACTACTATGCTAGTGATTCCTTAACCTTGTCCTCTCTACAACTCAACAAAAAGGGATATATCATTTTCTCCTTCTTTTCCCTCTTTATATAGAGTCCATATGTAGTAAAGAATCAGATCCCTAGGATCCTTTATTTACATCTTTATTACATTTTAGGGTTTCTCCATAATTGTCATTACTTATTTTACCATTTTATTTAATTATCTAAATATCCATAAACTTATTATGACCCCTTTTAGGATAATTATTATAAACTTATTTATTATTATTTATTCATATAAGTACTTATTATGACCGTTTTAGGATAATTATTATATTCTTTTTATTATTAGTATTTAACATTAATATGGGGCATGACATCACAGTAGAAAATGACCCAACAGGAGACAATGCTAACATAGTCAATTGTGGGATAGAAAGAAAAAGACTAAAATTGTAGAAAACAGGTCAAAGAGGAGGACAAAAAGGAAAATCCACTAACATATTCACCATGTTCAAGTTGCAGGCACATCAAGAAGGGAAAGCAGTGGTGGATTTTGACCCAATAAATGCGTCTGACTTGAAAATATAGGAAATGTACAAAGCATTGAACATAGAAAGGAATAAATGATGGATTGGATTAACTAGAAAGTTGAAGTAGAGAAAAATATAAGAAAGAGCTTGGAAAACTTGCAAAATAAAGAAATTCAAACACTATGGTTTTCCCTAGTTGATACATTAGACAACCCAATCAACTACCTATAGTAATTGATAACCAATTTGATAAGTCAAAAATAGAACCTCCCAACCGAGAACCAACAATTTTAAATTCAACCAAACGAGAGCCACACCTAATCAAGAATGTGGGAAATTTGAATAAGTTAAACAACAATCAACATATAGGAGCCATAGAAATAGCAGTGAATATAATTTTGGATAACTGGCCGACATAATATGCTAATGTTTTTAATAGAATGAAAGTCACCCAAGCTATAGCATACTCGCTACTAACCCAACAAAAAAAATCATCATTCCCCTTAAACTAAATGTCTGCAACATGATAAAAATGCACATGCATCTAACAAGAATTTATAAAAATGTGAATGTAGATTATTTCTCTAACATGGAAGCATTCATACACATAAAAAAGTAGAGTAAAATGAAGAAATAATACATAGAATTTAACATAAATAAACATAATGAATAAGAGCACCTATCTTTACAAATATTCACACAACCAGTTGCAGAGGACCTTTGACTTAGAATAGAATATTATGGAAGCAAGAGAACCATTAAACAGATGTTAGAAAACCCTAGGAGAGAATTCGACCTCAAGAGAAATAATTTTAAAGTAATAGACACATCCAGAAGGAGAAGTCGGCCTCAGTAAACTGGATAGTTTAGTATAAATAGGTAGTTGCCTAGCTCATTTGTACACACTCACTTAGCAAGTGTGAAAGTCTAGAATATTGCAGTTGTAGATAGAGGTGCGCAAGTCTGCAAGCAGCAACTACAGTTGGAGGGGGCGCAAATCTGGAGGATTAGCACAACAATTGTGGGTATTTCTCTTGTGCACTTCTCTTGGGGAAAAGGTATGCTCTCCTTGTATGGTTATTGTGTTGTTGCTGCAGCAGTTGTGGCTAGGGTTTATCTATTGGTAGTCTTACCGAAATTATTCTAACTAAAGGTTAAAGTGATCGGGGGTGGCATGTGTGCCTATGCACTACTACATTGGGCGCAAATTACGATGAAATATTACGACGGTTTAAAATTTCGTCGTATTTTTTTTTCTTTTTTTGGACTAAATATACTTTTTTTTTTTCGGGGTCCAAATGTTGGTCGCTCTAGCGACCAACCTTCCAAGTTGGTCGTTTTAATGACGAAATTTGGTCAGTAGAGCGACCAACCCTTTTTGCACTAGAATCCTCATAACTGTAACACTCTTTTTTGCATTTTGAATGAATAAAATGAGTCCATACTACCACTTGTCATATTTCTATTTCATGATATCCTTTTAAAGCATGTATTTCTTATTCATTTGAGGGCCAACAATGGCATATGGAATCTCTGCATGCAAATATCATTCCTCCAAATATGTTAAAAAGGCCTTGAACACATCATCCTTACCCCAAATACCTCAAAAGGTGAAATATGCCTTCGAATATGTAAATATGGATTAAATAATATCTCCTTACACCTAGAAATTATCCTCAAAGCAGAAGCATGCCTCCAAACATGTGGAATATGTCTCAAATAATGTGTAATGCCCCATAAATTCACTTTGTCATGCTTTTAAAACCCTTTTTGCAAGAAACACCCCTTTTGCAAGAGGAATATTCATGATCAAGCTACCACAATGCTCCCTTGAAGTGGAATTCTCATCGTCAATTATATCCTTTGACCAAAATGATGCTCCAATAAAGGGCATGATTTAGGGCATTTTTTCTTTGAACCTCCCATGGTGAGACATTCCTACTTTTCGTTGTATTTGACACCTTAACTTGCACTAAATCATCTATTGGAATCCTAATATGGCAAGGCATTTTGTTCTAGGGATTTCTTCTTGCTCATATCATCCCTCAATGTGATCTTGGAAAGGCCTCCAGTAAGCTATAAATGCTACT
>ML783267.1:50926-78217 GCA_009831015.1 Picea engelmannii | reverse complement strand
TATCACATCATATTTGAAGAGAGTATGGGCCTCTAGTGAAAATGTGAGATACATATTCATCCACATTTATACAAAGGTAGCATATACATGGTCCTTGTTTGTTTTTATTCTGTAGATAGTCCCAAGTAGAAATTCTATCCATCGGCGCCAACCACATCAGAATTTTTGTTTTTTTAGGTGCTTGAAGTTTCCAGATCTTGAGCGACCACCAATGTGCCACCTCATAACCTAATTTTGAAGTATATCGACCTTCATCCTTATTTCGGTTCCATATTAATTCATCGCTTTCACTTCTTAAGTGGACATGGTCGTAGATCAAGGAAGAGATGAAATTGGACAAATAACCTACAACATCTCCTTCTAAGACAATATCGATAGCAGAAAACCACCTCTAGTACCATATATTTGTCCATCCCTCATCTGCAATCTGGTTTAGTTTGTTCAAACCTTGACGACGAAGATATTGAACCAAATCTTTTGGCAGAAAGAAATTATTGTCACGGCCCATCCTCGGAGCCATATATTTATTATAGATTATGCGCTTCCATAAACCATCAAATTCCAAAGGCTCTAGGCAACAAGTGCTTTTTCGAAGGGTGGTAACTTCTTTAATCCCCATCCTCCTTGTTTTTTTGGCCTTGCAATTATTTTCCAATGAGCCAAGTGATATCCCATTTTKTCCTTATTTCCCTTCCACATGAACTCAAAKYAAARCCTTCATATTTTATCTAAAACCTCATTGTGTATATGGGCCAAAAGCATYRCATCCAATACATGGASATCGCCTCTAAYGCTTCTTTTACTAATKTCAATCAATTKCCCCTCAACAACCATTTGTGGCACCAAAAATGTATCCTCCCTTCTATTKTCCCTAGAAGCCATCTYCAATCCTTGATACCRTAGCCATAGGGCTTTAGTATAAAACCAAAATATTTTAGTTCATTTTGCATCTAGACCACCCTATATTGCAGATGGTGGATCATGTATGTTACTTCATCTTGCAACTCATTGAAACTTATGGAGGATTTTAGGAGATTGACCTCCATACCTGTCACCTTACATAATAGATCCAAAAGTTCTTTGTATGTATGTATGTCTCTAACAAAATGAAGACCAAATAATAGTGTGTAGTTCTTCCTGTGTATATCCCACTCCCTTGTGTATGAATTGACCTCCAAGGAACCCAAATTGTTCCACTGATATAACCTTTGATAAGATTATTTTCAAACATGCAGCAATCACTTTAGAAAGGATATTGTAAATGAAGTTGCACAATGATATCAGATGAAAATCCTCAAAGGAATTCGACTTTTCAACTTTAGGGATACGTGCAATGAAGGAAGTGTGAATGGTCAAATTTTCATAGATCCTGTGTGAATGGCAATTTTTTTTTTTTTTAAATACCCCAATATTGGTCGCTTTAGCGAACAAACTGTTAGTCGTTAGAGTGACCAACCTGTTCATCGCTAGTATAGAAAATTGGTCACAAACATCAATAGGTTAGTTGCTAGAGTGACCAACCTGTTCATTGCTAGTATAGAAAATTGGTCGCAAACATCAACAAGTTGGTCGCTTTAGCGACTAACCTGTTAGTCGCTAGAGCGACCAACTTGTTCGTCATTAGTCAGTTAGCGACTAACTGATCCTCCTTATTTTGACCTTTTTAATAGATGGTTTGGTCGTTCTTGCGACTAATATTAGTCATTTGACCGACTAAAATTCGTCGCTAGCCGAACAATTCCCTATTCTGAATAGGCTTCTTTTTCCAGTCACTAGACCCGCGAAGATCCATGTGTGGTCACTAGATCGAAGAATGAATTCCGACAAAAAAAAAAATTATCTTGGTCGCAAAAATGACTCTATGCCGACGAAAATTTGTCTCTACTTCGTCGCAAAAACGTTCAAATTTAATAGTGATGGTTGGGTGACAATAGTGTGATATTGTCTATGGTTAAAGGAGCACATCAAAATTTTTAACATGGGATCAGAGTTGGTTTCCTTCGTAACAATCTAACCATTGGAAGGAAGATCCTCAGTTTCCCCCATTGTCAAGTTGTTGAGCACTTACTAAACGCACCAAGAAGGTCACCTAAGTAGGGCGCATCTTTCCCCCAGATCAGATCTCCAAAATTCTGAAATTGAAAAGATAGGGTTTCCTCATAAAACCCTAGGTCTATAGTACCAGTTGTTGGGTGCCAGTTGTTATGTGCCAGTTGCTTTGTGCCAGTTGCTTCATGACATTTTCTTCACACTAGTTTCAGTGTCAGTTGTAGCACCAGTTGTAGTTCCAATCGCGACACCAGTTGCAGTGCCAGCTGTAGCACCAATTGCAGTGTCAGCACCAGTTGCAATACCAGTTGCAGTGAAAGTTTATGTGAAGAATTCGGTCTAATTTTTTGTTTTCATAGTGCACCTTACCATAGCGCATCTACAACTACCTTCATATTGAAAGTTAGAGCACCTTGAATTTATAGGATTTGTTGTTTTCCGCTTCTGCTGGAGGTATGTACTTGTATTTGTTTAAACTGTATCATTATCTTAAGAGTATTTGCAGGTGAAGGGATCATTTTTCCAAGAAACAATTGTATATCCATAGGGATCTCAGATACAGCACATTCAGAGGAAAAACACACTCTAGGTGTGATTGTTTTGATATGCCTCTAGCTGTTATGGAATTATTGTGATCTTATGAATATCTAGTTGTATTTTTATCTATTGAAGTTATGATTATCATACTAACCTTTGGTCATAGTTAAAGTTATAAGTTGACTCTAGTCAAAGTATTATATTAATTAAGGTTGAGATTTTTGAGTTTACTTGCATTATATTCCCTAGCTCAGTTTTCTATCAAGAAAGCATATTGACTTAGTATAGGGGACAGGTTGGAGAGAATACTTGTCATCTTGAGTGAAGGAGACTCAGAAGAAAAGAAACAACATTAATTCTTGAAGATAAGACTCCAAGTTCCAGGTTTGATTAATTAAATTGATATGTTTCCAATTTTCACGTATCAAGTTTGATAATTTCTACATTACAAGTAAACATTATAGTTGTGACAACAATCCTTGAAACGTTCTATTACTGCTAGATACAATGAATACTTGGTAGCATGTGAGTATTGTTATCGCATAATCTGTACTTTCTCAAAGCAAGTAGACACAATATTGGTGTAATATGGAGTGACCTATCAATGTCACCTTAATAGGAAACTCCTTTCTATTTAGGATTATATCAATGTACCCTAGGGGAGATGTCCCCAGTGACCTGAGGGTTTGAGAAGGCTAAGGAAAAAGTACAAGAAAGTTCCCCCCTCTCACAGGTCACTCAATTTCAAAGGTTTGCTTTGTCTTATAGAGGTGAAGCAAAAGAGTAATATTGTATCTACCTAGAACAAGAAAACAAAATAGAAAAATGGCACTTCACAAGGACCAAAATGATGTTAATGCTTCATAAGACAATGAACTCTTGAAAAATAGACTAGTTGATATAAAATTGCAGCAGTACAACAGTTTACAACAGCAATGATAAATTTGTAACGGCCACAATAACTATGCTTCAAAATGCTTGAGAAAAGACTAGAAATAGTAGCTTTTAGGAAAATTGATATTAGATAGTCACAAGCAGATTTAGCAATGTATAGTTAGCATAACATGTCACTTTTAAGGTCAATTTTCTTCTGTTAGATGGTTGTAGCAATATTTTTCAACAACAGCAAGTTAATTAGTGAATTAGCCTAGTCTAAAGTTAGTAAAAGCTAGTAAATGTTCCAAGGAAAGTAGTTTGAAAGTTGCTTGATCAATCAATCATTTGTAGTGAGTAGATTAGTGTCTTTCTAGGGTAATAGAGTCAATGATAGTTGCAACAAATATTAGGGAGAAATAGTAATGATAATACTTATTCAAAAGAGATGGAATAGATGAGAGAGGTGTTAGTAACCCAAGGCCTCAAACATCCAAGTCCTAGAGAGATAATTTCTAGAAAGTAAGGAAACTTAGGCCCTAGCGATTTCTCTTTCTTTAGACAATTAGAAACAAAAACTGCAATAGGAGATGTAAGTAGGGTTACTAGAGTGCTACAATGGTAGGGCTCTAGTATCTACTTCTAGATGAGGTGTTCTTCAAGAAATTTAAACAAGTGGAAAACTATAGAGAAAAAGATAATAACTTATGTCTTTCTCCTAGGGTTTCAAGCAAGCAATTTCATAATCTTTAACATGAACCAAGTAAAATTCACCATAAGAATTCATTCACATAAATAAAATGCAAATTTTCTACTGAATTCACCAAGAATAATCAAGCTCAAACCCTAGTTAAAGATATTCCACCATGAAAATATCCAAGATACACCAAAAATGCCTTTCCTCAAGAAGTGCGCCTAAAATTTTAGCCAATAACCCTTAAAGAGGGCACAAATTTCAGACTTCACCACTTGTGTGATGAGAGATGATGATAAAAATGAGAGTTTTCTCTCTTATTTATACAATATCAGTGACATTTAATTACATTTAGGTGTTGGCAGCCAAATCACATTTTTCTATTTGTCTTATAAGCTGCCTACACCAATGTTTGCAAACATCGATTTTTCGTCGCAATTCTCAGATGAACGACACTTTTATTCTTTGCGTCTTTTGCGTGATTATTTTCATTTTGTTTTCACGACTGTAAGCGTGAAAACATTGGTCTTTCGAAGCCACGTTAGAATCATTGTTTGAACTGGCGTCATCCTTCTTATTGATATGCCCTATGCGCCTACATTTCGCTTATCATTTTGTATTAGAAAAACTTTCTAATTGTACTCATTGGACATTCTTGTATTGATTGGGTAATTTGGTTCTATAAGTTTGTAAGGCGTTGATTCTTGGATTTACATGTTTTTTTATTTTTCCTACTTAACCATTGGTTTCACAAAAATGCACTGGTGTTATGGTTAAATCTCTCACATATATCTTTGATATGATACCTATGTTCGTTTTTATAAAACTATTGGCACGTTGGTCAAATCTGTGGATATAAAAGATTATATGATTACCTATTGGCACATTGGTTAAACGATGGATATGAGTTGTTACAATGCAATGGCGCATGGTTAAACATATGCTTTTAGTTTTGAATCGTATGATTAATGGTTTCAAACTTTGGTATAATGTTGATCAAATGCGTTGTTTATACACTTACCATTGTTTCATTGGATAGCTAAGTAACATGAGTATTGGAACCGGCGGTTGTACTTTGACCATAATTATTATGCATGGCAGTGAATAACTCCACCACCTTCGCACGATGGCATTTATGCCTACCACTTATCACCATTCACTTCTACTAGCTTGCGCATCTCTACTCCTGTGTGAGTATTGTGATCCAAACCCTCGGTTTACCATGTGCTCGGCTCCATGGAACCAGTCGTGCGTATTGAGCCTAACAGCAACCAAGCTCTGTTAATGTTTGACAATGCCCGCCAAGATTTGGAAGACAATGGATGGCTGACCTTCGTGAAACGATTTGAGGGTTTTAATCTCTGTGTAGCACGACAGTTTTCCACGACCTTCGATGGATGTAGAGCCAAGGTGGGTGATATACAATTGGAAATTGATGAGAAATTTATCAGTCTTGCCACAGGGTTACCTGCCATTGGACAACGTTGGTTTAAAAATTGTAAGGTCGAGGAGGTCCCATGGACACTGTTGTTCCTCTCGCGCAAATTCACCTCTTGTGACAGAGGTATGCCCATCTCTGCACTCAAACCACGATGGCACGATACATTAATTCTAGTCAAGCAGTTCGTGACCTGTGAAGGTCGATACGGGCTTGTGTTCCTCTACCACCTGCGTTTGCTGATGATTTTTATAGGGTATCCTCTAAACATGCCTTTCTACTTTCAATGCAGCTTATATAAGATGTCTAAAAGATTTAAAAGACAGAAGGCTGACAATAGCCTGTTCCATCATGGGCTTATTAAGCTCATCGTTGTTTATCATTTGAGTTTGCATGGGGATAATTGGAGGGCTTTCATCGCCCGTAATGGCTTTGAGGACACAGACCCTGCACAAGTTGATAAACCTGTGGTAATTGAAACCAAGGCCGAGTCGCCTATACCCTTACATCTCCTACTGCCTAAACCCTCAGCCGACCCTCCTATCGTTTTACCTGACACTGTAACTAAGAGTGCAGAGGCCATTAAAAAGCCTATGAGCAAAAATCCCAAGGCAAACCCTACTGCTAACACTAAGGGTAAAAGGAATGCCAGGCTCATTTCGAGAATGGAAAGGAATAAATCCAAACCCTCTGCTGAGCCAAACCCTATCGTCCTAAGTGAGGATTCTGATTCTGATGTTGAACGTTTCTTGGCCAGCGAGTACCCCTACTCTCAAGGTTTATGTCCCGAGCCCCCTTATGATTTCGTATCAAACCTTCCCCCCTGCCTAAGAAATGATCCTAGCTACCCGGGTATTAAATTGCCTCATGAAACCCTCGGTCATTTGGCCAAACCCTCACCTGCTCTTTCTAAACCCACACAGTCACCTTGTGACCAATGTGATTCATGGTTAGAACGATACTTCAATGATGTTCCCATACTTCAATCCAAGATTCAATCACTGGAAGATCAAATTGCAGTGCTAACCAGTCAAAAAGCCAAGCTCCAAGCAACAGATAAAAAGCAAAAGACAACTGGCTCCATCCTTTTCAAAAACGTGGAATCAGCCACGACCGTTGTAAATTCCAAACTGGCATAATCAATGCAGCCTCGTCGCTATACAGGTATGGTTTTGACATCATTTTTGTTTTGTAAATAATCTAGTTTGATGTAATGATTTGAATTCAGTTTTTAAATAGCTCAGTCACTCATCCAAATGCCTCTATCATTCGGTGATCATCCTGTACATGGTTTCATTTTGATAAAAATAGAAGGAATTCCAATTTGGTATATGATTTGCTCATAGATTTTTTTTGGATTTGAGTGGTTATTCATTTGGATTTCATTTGCTAAGTTTGTCTGAGTGAAGTAACGAAAGTAATGGTGTGTTTTCAATACAATTCGTTCTGTATCCACTCCGCACAACAAGTTTTTATGCTTAATTTAGAATACGATTGTGCTCGGATTTGATCTCGTATGATTCGCATGCTATGTTTGTCAAATGATTTCGGGAGTGTATTTGTTATGATATGCTGTGTCATAATATTTTCCAAATCATGAGTACCCCTCTGTTTAATTTAATTTGGAAAGAAATACTTTGTTTCATAAAAAATGATCTCATGGTGCCTGTGCAAATGCGCCTGAATCGTCGGATGTTTTTGATTCGTAATCACTATGTTGAAACCTTTTTTGTTCGATTCATTTCTATCCTGACTGAATTATGAGTTGGCAAGATTGTTTTGTGAACTGGACTCGTGTTTTGATTGTTGCTTTGTTTGATTTGTAAAACGAGTTGATCGACATTAGTCATGCCTATCAAATCCGATTATAATTCAAATGAACGATTCTGACCAAAGTCAAAACAATCTTGATTGCCCAATTCACAGTAACAAATTACGAATTCTGAGGCTAATCAATCGATCCTGTTACGATTTTATTTCAATTCATGTTCGCACCAGTTTGAATCAATCTATTTGTGGCTATGTCAACACAGTGATAACGATTTGATAAGAATTTCTTTTGGCTTCGATCATATCCCTTGTTGATAGGATAGCATACCGATTGTACGCGATTCATTTTGATTGTGTCGATTCCAAATTGATATCATATTATTTCACTATGTTTGGATTATGGTTCTACTCATTCGATTTTGTGGTGATACAAGAAACAGAGTATGCCTATCTCTGTAGGCATTCGTTGATTCGGATCTTGTTTAGTTTTGAATGATATGACAAATTCGAATTAAATGATTCATTTTTCAAATGATTATTGATGTCAATTAAATTGAAATCTTTTAAAAGATTGTCGATTAATTACAATGTTGATTTTGTACCTTATTTAGACCAGCTACAGAATCAGATGATTCTGTAGCTAGTCTATAGAATTATTTTTTTATCATTTTATTAATAAAAGAGTCTTCTAACTTGTCTATTTTGGACCCTTTGCAAGTGATTTCGAATTGCATGGGATTTGATGGACAGTCTAGAGGATATTTGGATGTTTTAATTTCATTTTAGTTTCCTAGTTTAGGCAACTTTGGGGTATCTTCCCAGATTTTTGTAAACAGTTTTATAACTTCTATAGGGAGGTTTTACCCTGTGGAAAACCTTTAAATACTTATTATTTTTGTAATAATGATCATCCTCATCCGTGGGAGAACAAGGATATGGAATTTTAATACAAACTGAAACAGAAGTTGATGTTCTACTACAGCTTTAGCTTTTCATAATATCAATCTTTTGTTTCATGTCTATGTTATCAGTTTGCATCTGATTAATGACTACTTTAGATATCTTAGTCTTTTTCAAATGATATGAATTAATTAATATGATCCATGTATGAATTCTTCCATTATTTAAAAACATAGCAATTACTTGATTCAGTTTATGAATGACAGATTTCTCTTCTTCATCAATTGGATTATTCTGTATAAGTCTTTGCATAACAGGTTTACTTAATTGTGGAGATTTATAAATTATATGATTGTTATGATTTTTATGTCTTGTTTGTCCTGTAAACCAACTCAAAGAGCATTGCAGTGTATCGTTTACGAGAATCTTCTGGATTATTCGGTGCGGGTTTCCTCTCTCCAATCTGCTTGAACAATCATCATACACAGGACAAATCTGGAACGTTTTCAGGTCAATTTGTTGTTTATTTGTTTAGTATATTTGTTAGTATTTTAGTTCGATATATGTGTAGTTAGTATATTAGATTGTTTAATTTCAGTAAGTTTTATTTCTTGTTCATAAAATCATAAAATCAACAAAAAATATCTTTCTTTGTCTTACGGCAGAAAGCAAATGAGTTTTCCAGGTTTTATTTAAATTTGTATTTTGTGAATAAGTTATATTTCAGTTAGTAGTTTGTATATATATAGAAACAGTAGATTAGTTTGTTTGTTTAATATTTAGTTTTAATTAGATTAGTTAGATTAGTTTATTTTATTTAGTTTTTAGTTAGTTTAGTTTGTTTAGTTTTAGTTAGATTAGTTAGTTTAGATTAGTTTTCTCTTTGGTTTTCTTAGGACCTTAGATCGGCTAACGGAGCCGCTAAACCCGTCAGGGTGGTTCATTCCAAACAGCTTGGGTTATTAGACAACCCCAGACCAGTTCCACTCTCTCAGTTGACGGACGGTCGATTTCGCCAGTCAACAAATGGCGCTAGAAGGAGGGCATGAACTTAATTAATGGCACGAGGTAGTCACAAGACTCCTACACCCCCTAATCGCTCACCTATAGTGACTAGAAGCCATTCACACGATAATATTCCCCTTCAAATAGCAACTACTTCAACCGACGATCCACAGATCACAGTTGAGCCAGCAACCCCTAATCCTACAAGTGGTGACATACAAGAGATTGTCCGCCAATATCTTATAAAACACATAGTGCCTTAGCTCGTCTTAGGCAACCAAACCGTCCGTGGGGTCAACCTTTGGACTTCTCGGATATCAGAGAACAATTAAGTGACACTAACCTCACTGCGAATACTAAAGATCCAAACTTAAATCCTGTTGTAGGAGGATCTGGGATACCTCCTTCACCACCTCCATCATCTCCTTCCTCTTCTGGAGGAGATTCCTCTGACGAAGGCAATTCACCTTCTCAGCCTTCCACACCCACTACCCTAATGGAAAATCATAACAACCCTACTAGACCTTGGTTGGACCAGGATGTCGTAGCGGTACCTGGACCTCAGCACCCTTTATCTAAGCACCCGGAGAAATGGCTTCCCAAGTTTGATCCTGATTCAAAACAGATAGCTAAAGATCACATTAAAAAATTTATGTTAGCCATAAGACTCTACAATGTTGAACATGAAGACGTTGTCTTTAGGTTGTTCTCGTATACTTTCGAGGGTAATGCTTCCACATGGTACTTTTCCCAACAACCCCATACCATCATGTCTTGGGAAAATTTTGATTCATGCTTTCTGGAAAAGTTCGGAGATGGTAAACCTCCAGAAGTCTTAGTCATGGATCTTTCTAGCTTAAAAATGAACCCAAAAGAAAAAGTCAAAGATTTTAATCAAAGATTCTTAACCCTTAAAAACAGAATCCCTGTAGATTCTATGCCTGCTGAGAATCTTATAATAGCTTACTACACTAAAGCGTTGCATCAAAGTATAGCTATTTGGGTTAAACGATCTAAGAAAGACACGTTGTTAGAGGCCTTCGAGGAGGCCAGTCGGATTGAAAAGGACATACTTAGTCTTAAAGACTCTTCTAGCAACGAACCTGAAACTAGTTCTTCTTCCAGAAAGAAGATCGAAATCCTCCCCAGACCCACACAAAGTAAAACACAACCTGAAAACTCTGATTTGGAAAACCTTACTAAAGTTGTTCAAAAACTGTCTAATCAAGTTATAGACTTAAAGAGGTCGACTGAAGAAGCTTCCTCGAGCAAAGGGCCTTACAAAACCCTGTTCTGGAAACATTTTCCCACCAACCGACCTAACCCAACCACCGAAGGCCTTAATCTAGAAAGTTTGCAATGTGCTCTTCAAACCATTCTAGAAGCCCAAGATAACTTGATGCCTCCTGAGATTCCTGAGGAGGTAGTCGAACCAGAGACAGTTCAAGAAGAAGATTCTTCTCCAAACATTTTTGGACACTTATCGGATAGCATTTTCCAAGCCAACTTCGACACAGTTCATCCTTATAACACTAGGAGTAAGACAACAACTAAACCTTCTACCGAAAACACTACAACTTCACCTCCAAAGCAATCTAAATCAGCTGAAACTAAACAGAGTAATGTAAGCCCCAATTTAGATTATGATGTTGCTGAAGATCTTAAAAAGTTAAGGGCTAACATTTCTATTTATGAGTTGTTGAAGTTTCCATTCTTGTTACAAAAAATGTTGCAAAATATTTCAGAGAATGGCAAGAATGGTAATAAGGTTGTGCAAAGCAAAGTTCCTCAAAAGACTTCCACTAAAAATAATCTTGATCCTCAAGATAAAGGAAGCCTTCCTGTAAGTAATGTAAATAATGTAAATAATGTAGATAAAGTATCTTTAGAAACCGTGAGTAAAAAGCCACAAGATACTACTCTTAGTACTCGCAAGAATGTACCTCCTTTCCTATTAACTTTCGAGATCTTTAATAGAAACGTGCATAATTGTATGGTAGACTCAGGGGCGTCATCCAATGTGATTCCTTGGTCTGTTTGCCAGAAGATTAATGTTGAAGTTGAACCTTCATCTTTAAAAATCATACAACTTGATCGAACAAATGTCAAAGTTATAGGCGAACTAAAGAATGTGCTTATTCGATTATCATCTAACCCCAAGGTTCATCAATTTATTGATATAATTGTGGTGGATATTCCAGAAGTGTATGGTCTGTTTTTGAGCAGGGACTGGTTGGAGCAACTACATGGTTATTTCATGACGGATTGGTCTCATCTATGGCTTCTAGAAAATGGCAAGCCTAATAAAATAAAAGTGAATCGTGAGCGCTACCTTAAGTTCGCGGTCACAGATTTGAATGACCCCAATGAACCGTATACACCTCCTGTTGATTCACCTGAAGTGCAAGGTATGGACACCTTCTTCAGCAACTTTATAGCCGAGGTTTTACCTGTCACCAACCCAGAACAACAGTCCGAGATCGTAGCATATATACAGCCCACACCTTCCACACAACAATCCTATGAACCCGATACAAATCAAATTTGGTCTCTGTATTTCGATGGGTCAAAGTCCAAAGAAGGAGCCGGAGCAAACTGCGTCATTATCGATCCGGCAGGTAACAAAACATTGATGGCATGTAGGTTGGAATTTGAATGTACTAACAATACTGTAGAATATGAGGCTTTACTGCAAGGTCTCAGAAAATATTTGGACATGAACATTCAAAATTTAACCATCTTTGGAGACTCTGAAATAGTGGTTAGACAGGTGAGAGATTTTATCCACTGCCTTTCTCCGCATCTCAAAAGCTACCAGTCTGAGGTATGGAACTTAATGAGTAAATTTTCTGCTTTTAATATAAATTCCGTTCCTAGATTAAATAATGTTGAAGCAGATTTATTAGCTAATGTAGCTTCTAAACTTCTTCCTGCAGAGGGCTTGTCTCCAGACGCATTCTCCGTTGAGCTTTTGTTTCGGCCATCTATTCCTGACAACATCACGAACTGGAGAGTATTTGACGATGATCAGCAGATTATTAACTTTCTGCACATGGAATAAACCTTTCAAGGCGCGGTGATAGATGAACGCACGCACGATGACAATTTGCACGACTTTACGGTAATACCCGATCCAAAAACTCCTAAAGATTTATCGGATATGGTAAACTCGATACCCAAATCTGTAATTAGATTAGAGAAGTTTTATGATTTTGAAGATAAATTTAAAAAGACGGTCAATTGTAAAACCAATAGTTCCTCGTTGTCTTATGAAAAAGTGAACTTAGGAACTAGTGAAAATCCTCAGTGCATTAATCTAGGCTTGGGATGTTCTCGACAAGAAAAAGATGCATTCATTAAATTGTTCAAAGAATTTAAAGATGTCTTTGCATGGACGTACGATGATCTTAAGACTTTCGATCCTAATATCATATAGCATGTTATCCCGATGAAGCCCCAAACCTTACCCTTTCAACAAAAACTGAGGAAAATGCACCCCAAACTGGAACCGACCGTTCAAAAAGATTTGAATAAACTCCTAAGTGCTAAAATATTTTTTCCTGTTAGGCACACTCAATGGGTGTCCAACCTTGTCCCAGTTCGGAAGAAAAATGAGGAAATCCGACTTTGCGTCGATTTTCGAAACCTCAATAGAGCGTCTAATAAAGACAACTATCCTGTCCCACCTATGGAATAGATCCTTCAACGGGTATCTGGTTCCGAGAGGTTATCTTTGCTAAATGGTTTCTCTGGATACAACCAAGTCCTGATGTCTCCACCAGACCAACTCAAAACTACCTTCCGTACTCCGTGGGGCACTTATGCTTATCGCAAAATGCCTTTTGGATTGATTAATGTCGGTGCTACCTTTCAGAGAGCAATGGATATTGCTTTCGGAGGATTAATCATTCAGTCTGTCATAGTTTACTTAGATGATGTGACTTTGTTTTCTAAAAACAAAAACGATCATCTAGCTCACTTGTGAGCCATCCTACTGCGATGTCGTAAATATGGCATATCCCTCAATCCCAAAAAGTCCATCTTTGCAGTAGAACAGGGTAAACTCCTAGGATTCATTGTGTCTAGTGAAGGGATGATTATTGACCCTGAGAGGACTCAATTCAACTAAAAACTTCCCCCTCCTACATCCAAAAAATCCATGCAGTCTTTTCTAGGCTAGATTAACTTCGTGAGGATATTCGTCCCCAGCTTCTCCGAAATGGTCAGGCCTTTACAGAACTTGATTAAGAAAGACACCCAATATCACTGGGGACCCACAGAAAATCAAGATTTTAATGCGATAAAGAAGGCCATAATAGACGCTCCGTCTCTCATGAGCCCAGATTTTTCCCAAGACTTTACACTCTATACTTTTGCCTCTAACCGTTCCTATGTCGTCGTCCTAACTCAGAAGAATGCAGAGAACCACGAACTACCCGTCGCCTTTATGAGCTCCTCTTTCAAAGGCGCTGAAATTAATTACCCAGCGGTTGATCGGCAAGCCTACGCTGTTTTCAAAGCAGTTAAGCACTTCAGGTCCTATCTTTTGAAGTCAAGGAAGAAAGTCATTGTCCCCTACCCTGCCGTAAGGAACTTGTTAGTACAGAAGGAGTTAGGAGAAAAGAGAGCCAACTGGGTCACCTCCTTGTAGGAGTATGACTTAGAAATCACCCCAGCTCAGATTGTGAGAGGCCATGGGTTGTGTAAGTTGGTTGCTGATTCGGAATCAGAACAGCAAGAAGATAGTGATACGTCAAACCTAGGTCAAAGCGATCAAAGTCTAATCTGTTGCACACAAAACCTTGTCAGTCCTTAGTACGACGATATTAGATTATGTCTTGAACATGGGTCAGCACCTCATCACTTAGACCCCCCTAAGAGAAGAGCGCTGAGACTAAATTATGCCTCCTTTCATCTGGTTAATGGTGCACTGTTTCGTCAGAATTTTGACGGCGTACTGATGCGCTGTC
Organism: Picea engelmannii; assembly: GCA_009831015.1. Classification (NCBI taxonomy): domain Eukaryota; kingdom Viridiplantae; phylum Streptophyta; class Pinopsida; order Pinales; family Pinaceae; genus Picea; species Picea engelmannii. Next base: position 63,981 of record ML783267.1, on the reverse strand, counting down.
TTGAAAAAGACAAAGAAGAAAAAATCTTGCTAGAGTTGCATGCAGGAGAAGCTGGTGGTCACTTCGGTGGTGAAACCACTGCTCATAAGGTTTTAAGAGCCAGTTATTACTGGCCCACACTTTTTAGGGATGCCCATGCCTTGTGTCGTAAATGTATCATCTGTCAGAAAGCATCAGGACAGTTGTAAAAACCAGCCTTTCCCTTGCAACCCGTTTCAGTAGATTCTCCTTTTCAGCAGTGGGGCCTTGATATCATAGGTCCAATTAACCCTCCGTCCTCGCAACAGCACAAGTATATTGTGACAGCCACAGATTACTTTACTCGATGGTCTGAAGCTGTTGCGCTAAGAACTGTCAACACTAGTCAGGTAATCGCCTTTATAAACTCGAATATTATCACTCGTTTCAGTATCCCTGACTGTCTAGTCTTTGAAAATGCTTCATACTTTTCTTCTCTTGAGATGAGCGAGTTTTCTTTGGAGAAAGGAATTAAGATGAAGTATTCTGCTAGTTACTACACCCAGGGCAACGGATTAGCAGAATCAACAAACAAGAACTTGATCAAAATTATCAAGAGAACCGTGGTTGAAAATCACAAAAATTGGCACAATGTGTTGTTGAACGCGTTGTGGGCTGATAGGGTAACGCCAAAAGATACTATAGGAAACTCCCCCTTTTTTCTCGTTTATGGCAGAGAAGCAATTCTGCCACCTCACGTTCTTCTTCCCTCGCTTCAGTTGTCACAGAAATTCCAAGAAGAAGATTGTCCCCCTTTAGAAAACCGAATTAATGCTTTGATGAAGTTAGAAGAGGTTAGAGCCCAAGCTAAGCGTAAGTTAGATCAACATCAACAATTGGTTAAAAGTTGGTTCGATTCTAATTCTGCTTCTGACAGGATTTTTGAAGTAGGCGATCTCGTCTTGAAGTAGGACAAACCGCATGAGGGAAAGGGAGAGCACACTAAATTTCAAAACTTATGGCTTGGACCATTTTTAATTGCTGAAAAGTTTGGTCCCAGTTCTTTTCGATTGCAGAATCTTGAAGGGTAGCTTGACACCTATCCGGTGAATGGCCAAGCCTTGAAGAGATACTTTGCTTGATAACTACCCTTGTATATTATGTATATATTTTTGCTTTTGTTTGTGTTTTCGTTTTCTTTCCGGTTTTTTTTTTATTTGAATTTATCAGTTTGTGCTTTCTTGGACATACACATACCTATACACTGAACTAATTCAGAAAAAGACGAAAGAGATTTTCTTCGTTGAAATAACTTCTGGAAAATTTGTACAAACATCAATGGTACGTTTCTGAAATGTATATCAGTGTTGGAAAATCTGTTGTTTGAAAGAAGTCTGCTGATCTCGATCCCAAAGTAAAGTTCGTCATGATCATCTATTATCTTTTTACGCTGTCCCTTTTCTGTAAAGGAATGACTCAGAAGATGTCTCCCTGTCTTAGGAAGTTGTTTTTAAATAAAACATCTATGGATCTAAATAAAGGGCAGTTCTAAAAATTCTGATGAGGTCTAAAAAAAAAATTATGTTAAAATATCATGATTTTCAGCGTCACCCCGCTCAGCTATATATCTATGAAAAAACAAAACAAAATAAATTATGAATAAGAGCTGTGGGAAGTGTTTGTAAACCCGTCGGGATGCTGAACAGGTCCGCTGGCAGTGATTAAATGCATGCATGGCGCCAAGACAACTTCGTCGGGGTACTGAATAGGCCTGCTGGCAGCGAAGCAATGTCGGGTATATGAAAATTTGCAAAAAGGAAACCTCTTTTAAGTCCTTTATTCTGATCCAGAACTTCTTGGCAGGATACAGATGTCAGAGTGGGTTAAATCGCAACCCTGTCAAGGCTATGGACGCCTGCTGGCAGCAGTGGCCATGCCAACAGTATTGGAGATTTTATCTTCAATATCGTGACTTGCTGGTCTTAAAATTGTTATCAGTTTTCATCTTTTGAAACACTGCTGGAAAAGATGGTTAATGATGATGTTAGTACAATTTTCTGGTTGTTATTTCTGAGTTGGAATTATCTTTGTTGTCCTGACCTGAATTTTTGCTTTTTGCAGAGATAACTGCTTCTACTAGTGTGTCGCCATTGTTGGCAGCCAAATCACATTTTTTCTATTTGTCTTATAAGCTGCCTACACCAATGTTTGCAAACATCAATTTTTCGTCGCAATTCTCAGATGAACGACACTTTTATTCTTTGCATCTTTTGCGTGATTATTTTCATTTTGTTTTCACGACAGTAAGCGTGAAAACATTGGTCTTTCGAAGCCACGTTAGAATCATTGTTTGAACTAACGTCATCCTTCTTATTGATATGCCCTTTGCACCTTAATTTCACTTATCATTCTGTATTAGCAAAACTTTCTAATTGTACTCATTGGACATTCTTGTATTGATTGGGTAATTTGGTTCTATAAGTTTGTAAGGCGTTGATTCTTGGATTTACATGTTTTTTTATTTTGCCTACTTAACCATTGGTTTCACAACAATGCACAGGTGTTATGGTTAAATCTCTCACATATATCTTTGATATGATACCTATGTTCGTGTTTATAAAACTATTGGCACGTTGGTCAAATCTGTGGATATAAACGATTATATAATTACCTATTGACACATTGGTTAAACGATGGATATGAGTTGTTACAATGCAATGGCGCATGATTAAACATATGCTTTTAGTTTTGAATCGTATGATTAATGGTTTCAAACTTTGGTATAATGTTGATTAAACGCGTTGTTTATACACTTACCATTGTTTCATTGGACAGCTAAGTAACATGAGTATTGGAACCGGCGGTTGTACTTTGACCATAATTGTTATGCATGGCAGTGAATAACTCCACCACCTTCGCACGATGGCATTTATGCCTACCACTTATCACCGTTCACTTCTGCTAGCTCGAGCATCTCTGCTCCTGTGTGAGTATTGTGATCCAAACCATCGGTTTACCATGTGCTCGGCTCCATGGCACCAGTCGTGCGTATTGAGCCTAATGGCAACCAAGCTCTGTTAATGTTTGACAATGCCTGCCAAGATTTGGAAGACAACGGATGGATGACCTTCATGAAACGATTTGAGGGTTTTAATCTCTGTGTAGCACGACCGTTTGCCACGACCTTCGATGGTTGTAGAGACAAGGTGGGCGATATACAATTGGAAATTGATGAGAAATTTATCAGTCTTGCCACAGGGTTACCTGCCATTGGACAACGTTGGTTTAAAATTTGTAAGGTCGAGGAGGTTCCATGGACACTGTTGTTCCTCTCGCGCAAAGTCACCTCTTGTGATAGAGGTATGCCCATCTCTGCACTCAAACCATGATGGCACGATACATTAATGCTAGTCAAGAAGTTCGTGACCTGTGAAGGTCAATACGGGCTTGTGTTCCTCTACCACCTGCGTTTGCTGATGATTTTTATAGGGTATCCTCTAAACATGCCTTTCTACTTTCAACGCAACTTATATAAGATGTCTAAAATATTTAAAAGATAGAAAGCTGAAAACAGCATGTTCCATCATGGGCTTATTAAGCTCATCGTTGTTTATCATTTGAGTTTGCATGGTGATAATTGGAGGGCTTTCATCGCCCGCAATGGCTTTGAGGACACAGACCCTGCATAAGTTGATAAACCTGTGGTAATTGAAACCAAGGCCGATTCGCCTGTACCCTTACATCTCCTACTGCCTAAACCCTCAGCCGACCCTCCTATTGTTTTACCCAACACTATAACTAAGAGTGCAGAGGCCATTAAAAATCCTATGAGCAAAAATCCCAAGGAAAACCCTACTGATAATTCTAAGGGTAAAAGGAATGCCAGGCTCATTTCGAGAATGGCAAGGAATAAATCCAAACCCTCTGTTGAGCCAAACCCTATCGTCCTAAGTGAGGATTCTGATTCTGATGTTGAACGTTTCTTGGCCAGCGAGTACCCCTACTTGCAAGGTTTATGTCCCGATCCCCCTTATGATTTTGTATCAAACCTTCCCCCCTGCCTAAGAAATGATCCTAGCTACCCGGGTATTAAATTGCCTCATGAAACCCTCGGTCATTTGGCCAAACCCTCGCCTTCTCTTTCTAAACCCACACAGTCACCCTGTGACCAATGTGATTCATGGTTAGAACGATACGTCAATGATGTTCCCATACTTCAATCCAAGATTCAATCACTGGAAGATCAAATTGCAGTGCTAACCAGTCAAAAAGCCAAGCTCCAAGAAACAGATAAAAAGCAAAAGACAACCGGATCCATCCTTTTCAAAAACGTGGAATCAGTAACGGCCGTTGTAAATTCCAAACTGGCATAATCAATGCAGCCTCGTCGCTATACAGGTATGGTTTTGACATCGTTTTTGTTTTGTAAATAATCTAGCTTGATGTTATGATTTGAATTCAATTTTTAAATAGCTCAGTCACTCATCCAAATGCCTCTGTCATTCAGTGATCATCCTGTACATGGTTTCGTTTTGATAAAAATAGAAGGAATTCTAATTTGGTATATGATTTGCTCATAGATTGTTTTTGGATTTGAGTGGTTATTAATTTGGATTTCATTTGCTAAGTTCGTCTGAGTGAAGTAACGAAAGTAATGGTGTGTTTTCAATACAATTCCTTTTGTATCCACTCCGCACGACTAGTTTTTATGCTTAATTTAGAATACGATTGTGCTCGGATTCGATCTTGTATGATTCGCATGCTGTGTTTGTCAAATGATTTCGGGAGTGTATTTGTTATGATATGCTATGTCATAAGATTTTCCAAATCATGAGTACCCCTCTGTTTAATTTAATTTGGAAATAAATACTTTGTTTCATAAAAAATGATCTCATTGTGCTTGTGTGAATGCGCCCGAATCGTCGGATGTTTTCGATTCGTAATCACTATGTTGAAACCTTTTATGTTCGATTCATTTCTATCCTGACTGAATTATGAGTTGGCAAGATTGTTTTGTGAACTGGACTCGTGTTTTGATTGTTGCTATGTTTGATTCGTAAAACAAGTTGATCGACATTAGTCACGCCTGTCAAATCCGATTATAATTCAAATGAACGATTCTGACCAAAGTCAAAACAATCTTGATTGCCCAATTCACAGTAACAATTTATGAATTCTGAGGCTAATCAATCGATCCTGTTACGATTTTATTTCAATTCATGTTCGCACCAGTTTGAATCAATCTATTCATGGCTATGTCAACAAAGTGATAACGATTTGATAAGAATTTCTTTTGGCTTCGATCATATCCCTTGCTGATAGGATAGCATATCGATTGTACGCGATTCGGTTTGATTGTGTCGATTCCAAATTGATATCATACGATTTCACTATGTTTGGATTATGGTTCTGCTCATTCGATTTTGTGGTGATACAAGACACAGAGTATGCCTATCTCTGTAGGCATTCGTTGATTCAGATCTTGTTTAGTTTTGAATGATATGACAAATTCGAATTAAATGATTCATTTTTCAAATGATTATTGATGTCAATTAAATTGAAATCTTTTAAAAGATTGTCGATTAATTATAATGTTGATTCTGTACCTTATTTAGACCAACTACAGAATCAGATGATTCTGTAGCTAGTCTATAGAATTAATTTTTTATCATTTTATTAATGAAAGAGTCTTCTAACTTGTCTATTTTGGACCCTTTGCAGGTGATTTTGAATTGCATGGGATTTTATGGACAGTCTAGAGGATATTTGGATGTTTTAATTTCATTTTAGTATCCTAGTTTAGGCAACTTTGGGATATCTTCCCAGATTTTTGTAAACAGTTTTATAACTTCCACAGGGAGGTTTTACCCTGTGGAAAACCTTTAAATACTTATTATTTTTGTAATAATGATCATCCTCATCCGTGGGAGAACAAGGATATGGAATTCTAATACAAACTGAGACAGAAGTTGATGTTCTGCTACAGCTTTAGCTTTTCATAATATCAATCTTTTGTTTCATGTCTATGTTATCAGTTTGCATCTGATTAATGACTACTTTAGCTATCTTAGTCTTTTGCAAATGATATGAATTAATTAATATGATCCATGTCTGACTTCTTCCATTATTTAAAAACATAGCAATTACTTGATTCAGTTTATGAATGACAGATTTCTCTTCTTCATAAATTGGATTATTCTGTATAAGTCTTTGCATAACAGGTTTACCTAATTGTGGAGATTTATAAATTATATGATTGTTATGATTTTTATGTCTTGTTTGTCCTGTAAACCAACTCAAAGAGCATTGCAGCGTATCGTTTACGAGAAGCTTCTGGATTATTCGGTACGGGTTTCCTCCCTCCGATATGCTTGAACAATCATCATACACAGGACAAATCTGGAGCGTTTTCAGGTCAGTTTGTTGTTTATTTGTTTAGTATATTTGTTAGTATTTTAGTTAGATATATGTGTAGTTAGTATATTAGATTGTTTAATTTCAGTAAATTTTATTTCTTGTTTATAAAATCATAAAATCAACAAAAAATATCTTTCTCTGTCTTAGGGCAGAAAGCAAATGAGTTTTCCAGGTTTTATTTAAATCTGTATTTTGTGAATAATTTATATTTCAGTTAGTAGTTTATATATATATAGAAACAGTAGATTAGTTAGTTTGTTTAATAGTTAGTTTTAATTAGATTAGTTAGATTAGTTTATTTTATTTAGTTTTTAGTTAGTTTAGTTTGTTTAGTTTTAGTTAGATTAGTTAGTTTAGATTAGTTTTCTCTTTGGTTTTCTTAGGACCTTAGATCAGCTAACGGAGCCACTAAACCCGTCAGGGTGGTTCATTCCAAACGGCTTGGGTTATTAGACAACCCCGGACCGGTTCCACTCTCTCAGTTGATGGACGGTCGATTTCGCCCGTCAACATTAGGTCATAAAAAGGCTGGCATGGCCAAATTACATTAAAATCCAGTTTTTACAAAAATTTCATTAATTAAACCCTAATTTCATCTTCAAGGGTGACGTTAGGCACCTAAGGTGGAACGCTAGGCCTCAGGTGCAGAACGGTTGGCCTCCAAAGGCTCTGAATGCTGCCACATGTGCCAACTAGCACACAACTACCCATCATAAATGCAAACCCTAACTCTGGATGGCGTCATGTGCTCTCAAGGGTCAACATCCAGGTGGAAAGGTAAAACCCCCTGGGTCTAGGCATGTCGGAGTGTCCCTAGTGCAACATCCTTCTTTCTTCCTCGTGCAAGCCTCTGGTTTCTCTTTCCCCCTAGTGAGGTTACAGCATCCATCTGTTTGGATTTCATCTCCATGGAGATCCAACCTAATCATTTTCCCATATGTACATGTCCACCGGGAAAAGTCCTACAGTGAAAACAAGTACGCCCTCCATGGGCTCATAAGTCACAGGGATCATAGCAATGTCAATCACATATAATAATCAAATTACACAAACATGTGCATCAAACCCCCTTTCACCCAGAAAAATGCTCAAAGACTTTATACATTTTAACAAGTCAGGTTTAGAGAAGGTCTCATGATGTTCTATTGGGATAATCCTCATTAATTTTGGGGTGTTTCCAAGGTGAGAACCAATCTAGATCATGTAAGTGTGTGTGAAGTAACGTAGGGGAAATTTTTGGGTAGAGGGTGCAGTGATAACAAGGAAATGTAGGTCTTTCCTGTGGGTTCCTATGTAGAGGGTGAGTTGCACCTTATCATGGATTCATTTGTTTCCTATCCCATTCAATGTCTTTAATTCTTAGTCTTATTTCTTTTGGTCTTTTTTATTTTCAATGGAAGAGTTGGGGGACACTGTCCTGGCGTGGTGACCAGAGGTGACAGCATTACCCACAAGCATTTCACGAAAATGAGAAGGTTGGCTCATGATGAGACCCCCTTTCTCTTGGCTATGCCACCAAGAGCCACTATCTTGGTTTGGTGACCAGATAGATTGTAGTGTCATATTGCTTCATGCCCATGGACCTAATAGGTTGGCTCATGATGAGACCTCCCATCCACCAAATAGTAACTTGAGTTTTGATTTATCATATGGGTACCCTTTTCTTACTGAGAAGCCTTTTATTGATTTCTCGGGAATCCATGGGAAAAGAATATCAAAGGTTTCATTTTGGATTTTAACTCTTTCCAACTACTTTTACCCCATTGTCCTTTATCCCCTTATTCCCACAAGGCAAGGTACAACCCTTCCTAGTGTGGAAAACCCAATGCCTAAACCAAGGTGGGGGGAGATGAGAGGAATAATGATGAAAAGTGGTAAGTATGGAGGGAATGGATGATGAACTTTCATAGACCCACCCAGTGGAAACTCATCCTAAAGAGGAATCGGCTTACTAGGGAATTATGTCACCCTCCTAAGTATGAACAAGTTAAAGAGCATAATTTCCAAGAAAACGTTATGAAATGAAGGAGAATTTAGTGCAACATATTCAAGTGCTTCAAAAATCAGAGTGACATATACCATGATACTCAAACTCATTACCTTATGAAGCAAGACTTACTGATACTTCAGGACCAGGTTGGTGGGATGAATGTTGTTGTTGCTGATAGATGGGTTGTACTGAAGAAAATATGGTCCCTCTAGGGCCATGATCAAGTCATATGGCTCTCGTCACTCCATGTCTAGGACCTATGGGCCTCGATACATGATCTCCTTAGTTATCCCTAGGATATGGGATAACAAGTAATATTGATATAAAATCTTATTGTACTTGTTTGCAAGATGAACTAACATCCCCTCTAGGAGATACTTCTTGTTTTGCTTCAAGGAAGGTCACCTTGGTAATGCTATGATGATTACCATGAAATTGCCTTTTATTCTTGTTAACACAGATATGTTCTTATGAAAATGCTATTATATTGGGAGTATTTATACTCTTGTTGCTCTTGTCTCTGACAGGTTACCATGGAGGAATGATTGGTTACAACACTAGAAGGGTGTTGTTCCTATTTATTATTATTGTATTTTTTATTTTGACTCTTGTTCCAGGAAGGTCACAAGTGATAGCTTTGAGAAGGAGCTAATGTGACGATTGTTCTCGTTATTGTTCTTATTATTATTATAAGAGTATTATTCTTTTCTATTTTTTTCCCTTGTTGTTTCGGGCAGGTCACAGGTGATGACTCTTAGGGGAGATATAGTGACGGTTGCATGAGGAAACATATTAGATGGTCGCTAGTTTGAGACATGGAGAAGATTGTCCAGATAAGAATTTATATACATGACCGTATACATCCTTGTACCAAAGAAAAGGAGGATGAATTTAAAACCTTCTGGAAAGAAGGGTACTTTTGCGAGATGAAGAATATCTCATATGGAGATTGATTGTAACGAGAATAAGGCTCCAAATATGACCAAACAGATCCCTCTAGTATAGTTGATCACCTTTCAGATCATCAGGAAGAGTTAGTAGAGCTAGATGGGCGTACCCAAAATTGTTGCAGTAACTAGGAAGAGACCAGCATGGTCCCATGACACTTTGTAGGATGAAAATATATATATAATTGATAAGACATATCATGAGGATCATATGGCTCCACCCGCGGTGAGGCAGGCAGCCCCACCAAGTACTAGCTCAGAAGGAGCTAGAATTCATAGGGATTTGTCCCTCACGATCTAGTAGGAAGGAGCATCCTCCCTGGGATCATTCATAGTATACTTCAAAGGAAATAATCACATAGAGAGGGAGAATATGGATCCAAATATTATATAGAATTGGAGAGATTCAAGCTTCAGAGGAGGGATGGAGACTCAGTCTAAACCTGATCTCAGAGAGAGTCAATGGTTTAGAGACTTTCATTCAAAAATCATTTCTCCTCATATTCAGATGGGAGAGAGAGACGTCTTCCAGGACTGACAGACAGGTGCCATGAGTTGAGGAGGCTAAATCAAAGCTTTGGAGGCTTTGAGGAGATATGAGACCCCCTAACAAGATTCCCTTGTTTCAGTGACAAAGGAAGAATCCAGTCAGAAGGACTGGGATATGGATTTTTCCTTGCTCCTGAGACTAGAAGGGAAGTCAATGGTGACTTCCAAATCGATCTACAAGAACAAGAATATTGCAGATAACAATATAGAGATGTACGAAGCTTGATTTTTGGCCAGAAGATTCTCCCGGCAAGAGGGAGAAAATTATTGCTCCGGTAATTAGAAGAAGTGTACGTAGAGAAGCCACATGATACATGAGAAGGAGTCTCATGTCTGCATAGTGAAGAAAGATTTTTACGAGCTTAATCAAGCAGCTGGGGAAGGATATGCCAGAAAATTATTTTGATGAGCATGGGATTGATTTCCTACACCGATGGTGATGAATCTGAAGTTATTGAGTGATACAACTTCAAAGACAATGGATGCCACCATGTATAGACAGATGATTGGTTTTTTTATGTACTTAATGAATACAAGGATAGATATATGTTTTGTGGTGAACACATTGAGTTAGTATATAGTTGTGCCAATATGTATTCACCTAGTTGCAGCAAAAAATGTGATGAGGTACCTAAGGGGTACAGTTTATTGTGGTCTCAGATATGTTTCAGATTGAGAGATAAGCCTGCAAGGATATGCTGATGCAAATTGGGGTAGTAGTATCGTGGATCAAAAGAGTACATCAGGATGTTACTTCAGTTTGGGATCCACTATGATATCATGGTTTAGTAGGACGTAGACCTATGTGGCACTCAGTATGGCCGAGGCAGAGTACATAGCAACATGTTTAGCATGTAGAGAAGTAGTGTGGCTTCGAAATTTACTTGCAGGGTTGTTTGATCTCGAGTTAGAGGAGACTTGCATCTTTTGTGACAACTAGAGTTGCATAAAGCTGATAGAGAACCCATTGTCTCATGACAATTCCAAACATATAAAGATCAAGTACCATAATATATGATACATGGTACAGAAGGGAGCAGTGAAGCTCCAGTATGTTGCGACTTAGGAGAAGATTGTAACACACCCACGACAGGGAAAAAAAAAAAAAATATATATATATATATTTCCTCGATTAGTCGATTTCTCCATTCATGGTCTCTAATCCTGGTAAATGGAAGTCAAGGAAGAACCTAAAATCCACTTAACAAACCTTCTTTCCCTTAAATCTCAAGTTATATGGAACCCACGACTTTTTCCTTAACGCCTTTAAACTTCAACGTATTTAGGCACTAGCTCTCTTGGTTAAGCCCCTTGCTTTATGTGACCAAGGTTGTGACCAGTCGCCAAATCGAAAGGTGCATCGTGATTTCACATTTTGCAACTTTGTATCTTACAAAGTTCACTTGCTCATCCTTCCCTCGAAATGAGTCAACGGCCCAGATCTCACTTCGATCCAACGGCTCAGATCAAATCATGATTTCACATTTCACGAGTTCCGAGAACTCTTACTTTTGGCTTCTTGAGTTGCGGACTCCCAATAAGACTAAATCTAAGGTCCATGATCTTCCTTCGATCGACGGCTGCAATCAAGATGCAATTTGTCATTTCGCGACTTCTCAAAACTCCACCCTCTGACTTCCTTGAGTTGTGAGTCAGAGAAATGATGATCACTCGCCACGCGTCCTCCTGGATGGATGGTTCTGATAATTTAGGGACTTTGGAACCATGTTCCTCTCATGTACCCTCAAGGTCTATCGTTGATGAACTTTACCTTTATTGGGCGGCCACGATTCTTTTACGCTCAGATCAAACGGTTGAGATCTGTTCTCCTCTGCGTTTACTCCTCGTTGTTTGTACTATGATCTGATGGTCCAGATCTTTCACGATGATCGATCCAATGATCATTGTAGCTCCTTCTCCTGAGCTTTCACTTCCTTCCCTGAATAGGAAGATCTCAGATGTTTCAAAGGTCTCGACCTTCGATTTACTTCCTGTGAGCCCTGATGTATGGGTCTTGACTCCCACTTCCCCTCCTAAGCTTACGAACTTGAGACAAGTTCACCTCTTGGACCTTGTCTGCGCTTCGGAAGGGTGCTTATCTCTTATGGGCTTGGTTATTAGGGAATTTTGAATTCCCACATACTCTTGCGTTAATCTGCTCACGTCAGATCATCGGTCCATGACCTTCCTTGTGTTAATGTTTATGCCATTATTATAGTTCTTTTAATTTCATTAGATAAGAGCATAATAAGAACAAGATCACTGAGAAATACACATGCACAAGAGACACGGCATTTATCCCGGGAAACCCTATAGGGGAAGAAAACCCAGCAAAAACTTCCTTATCATAAATAGCTTATACAATGTTTAAGAGATAACTCAAACCAATACAGAAAGTCCTCCCCAAGAGATGTGCCACTCTTCTTCTCCTCTCTCTAACTGGTAATTGCAGCTTGCCTCATAAGATAATGAGCAAGTGAGTTGTGTGTTTGAAGTGAGGCGCTAGCCTCTTATTTATACAAGAATGGCACGTGTGAAAGGTCACAACTGGCAGGACCGATCTCTCACTCTGGGTGGGTAAACCCACCTTTAATTAATTTTGGGTCTTCTATAATAACTGATGGGGCCGACTTCTTATTCTGCACTTTGTAATTGTCCGATGACCAATCCGCAAAAGGGGATTTGGTCCTTATACAATTACCGACATGATTAATCCTCAATGGGGATTAATCCAATAAAAATAATAATAATAATGACAGGATTAATCCGCAATGGGGATTTAATCCAATAATAAAATAATAATAAGAATGCTCTTCACAGTTACATTATTTCAACACTCCCCCTTAACAAGAAGGGTATTATTCATCAGCATCAGGCGAGAGAGATCTGCATCATCAGTGGCATATGGAGGACAGTATCATCAATATCTTCTTGAACCATTGTCTAGCACATTTACAAGTCATCGAAAGTTTTCTTCATCAGCAGCATCATCATTCTCGAAAGAATTCTATCATCATCTGCATCAAATATGTATCAGTAAAAAATGATACATCATCACAGCACTAGGCTGGCACATCACAGTACTACACTAGCTCAATGTCACAGCGGTTAAGCTAGTAGCTCAGTGTCAGTCACATCTTGCTTTACGTCTAACAACTAGGTCAGAAGCAAGTAATATCATCATCTCACTTTAC
>ML783267.1:22434-40135 GCA_009831015.1 Picea engelmannii | reverse complement strand
ACCCTAATGAATTGGCTAATAACCCTAGAAGCCTTGTCGGCTCAAGAATATAATTTATATTAGGCTATTAGCCTCCAAGAGAAGAAGTCGGCCAGAAATAATAATAATATACTGAACAGACACATACCCAAAAGGAGAAGTCGACCCCAGCAAACTGGCAGAATTACTATAAATAAAGGGTGCCAGTTCTCATTTGTAGGATCTTAGCAGTTGCAGACAGAGTCAGTTCTGCGCAGCAGTTTCCCAGTTGGTGCACACTGCAGTTGCAGTTGGTGCACAGGTTTGGAGGAGGGTTGTAGGTGTAGCTGCAGCAGCAGCTAGTTTCAGTATTGGCTTGGATATCTCTTGGCTAGGATTTGGGACTATCTGATCAGCTTTTGTGATGCGCTATCCTTGGGGATTGATGCACTGCTCCTTGTTTGGCTATCTAGCCTAGGGTTTTCTTCCGGAGGAATTCTCAGTCAAGGTTAAGGTGCTCGGAGGGAGGCTTCGGCCTGTGGTTGGGTGACGAGGGTATCGTCAATGGTATAACGAGCACACCATCTTCTATATTCTAACACCCCCTGCCCACACCACGCTTCCTTTCTTTCCTTCCTTAGAAATATTGTGTGTGGCTCGAATCCCCAGTCCATGGTCAGGTTCGGAAGCCTTACATATGGGCGTTCTGCCCCATACCCTCATTAACTCTTGAGGAGGTCTTCCCATCTACCAGAATGACTGTAATTCATTTCAGGTCAAAGGGTTGTTCTGATATTGAGCAATTAAAACTAGCATAGTACTTATTCGGTGAAGGTTAACGCAACCATTTCGGGTCCCCTCCACCGCTTTTTCATTAGAAAGCGTGGTCTCTCTTAGAACATCCCCTTCTCAGCAGTTATGCAACACGTTTCCATTATCTATTAAAATAACAGGATTTACATTCATCGACCTTTTATACAAAGGTCCATCAAATCAAACATTCACACTTTGAGTTTGACATAGTTCCTGGCTAATAAAGTTATATTTACAGACTGGGGGAAACATGGTGTTACAATTCCCTCCCCCTTAAAGGAATCATCGTCCTCGATGTTCTATTTATCAACATGATAAGTATGTACAAAAGTAAACAAAATTGGATATTCCTGTCTCATGGCATCTTCCATTTCCCACGTAGCCTCATCTGGGCCAAAGTGTTTCCATTTCACCTTGACCTATGCAATGGTTCGGTTCCTGAGTACGGTTTCCTTCCTGTCTAGTATGCATTGGGGTTCTGGCAGGAATTATCCCTCCGGTTCCACCTAGATCATAGACCAGTCAATTATATGATTAGCATCATGTACATATTTCTTCAATAATGAAACATGGAAAACATTATGTGCCTTTACTGTGGGAGGAAGTGCTATCATATAGGCTACAGGTCCCACTCTATCTAAGACTTCAAAGGGTCCACAATACTGAGGTGCCAACTTGACACAGGCTCCCATTCTCAGAGAACTCTTCTGGGATATAACTCTGAGATAGACATGGTCTCCGGCTTTGAACTCTCAAGGAGTTCTCTTCCTGCCGGCGTAACTTTTCTGTGGGTCCTAAGAAATTTTCAGATTTTGCCTTATCTGCACCACTTGTTGTTCCATTTCTTTCAGCATGTCAGGTATGATTGTAATTATGTCCACTGGATTACTCTAGCTGATTGGAATCTTCACTGTCTACCATAGAGGACTTCAAAAGGGCTCATCTTCAAGGATTCAAGATAATCATTGTTGTAGGCAAACTCTACCAATGGTAGGTAGTCTTCCCACTTCTTAGGCTGATTCATTACATGCATCCTTAGCATGTCCTCTACTATTCGGTTTACTCTTTCTGTCTATCCATCAGTTTGAGGGTGATAAGTTGTACTAAATAGCAACTTTGTCTCCAAACCGGCCATTAGGTATTTCCAAAAATTCGAAGTGAAATTGGTATCTCGATCATATACAATTTCCTTGGGAATTCCATGCAGTCTAAATATATCCTTCATGAATATGTTGGCAATATCTATGGCCTTGCAAGTTGATTTGACAGGAATGAAATGAGCAAACTTACTCAGTTTGTCCACCACGACCATGATGGCATCATTCTTCTTGGTCGAATTTGGTAATCCGGTGGACAAATCCATGGAGATGGTTTCCCATTTCCATTATGGGATCGGTAAGGGTTGCAATAATCCTATTGGATCTCGGTGCTATGCCTTAACTTGCTGGCATTCTAATCACTTAGCTAGATAGTTAGCTATGTCTTTATTTAGCCCGGCCCAATAGAATTGTTTCCTAGTGGTTGTGATCATCTTCTGATATCCTGGGTGACCATTATATGGTCTCTCATGTAGTTCATCCATTATGAATCTCTTCAAGTCATCACAGTTAAAAATATACAATCTATTTATGTAATTCAGCAGCCCTTCCTCGAGCATTTGGTAGCCTTCAGCCACATCATTGGCGGTGGTATCTTCTTGGATATTGTAGACCCCCTTACTGTTTTTATTTCTGTGTGGGCAGTCCCTCAATCTATGATTTTCTCCACAACCCTGACATTTTAAGGGTTCCTTCTTTAGGTTATCGGTATTTGTTGGGATTGTATGAAAAGGTTTATTTCCACTTTGAGAGGGGAAATGTTTTTGGTATACACTTCTAGCAGGAAGGCTCCCCCTAGAATATTTTCCATAGTTCTTAAATCTTGAGGATTTAAACCTTTTCTTCTGGAATCTTGAACTACTCTTCTTCTTCCAGTCCTCGTAGGGTTTTGTCTTTCTCCCAAACTGTTCATAACAATACCTCACCTTTCGGATAGCTTCTTCTAAGGTCTTTGGTTCGTCGAACTCAATCCTATCACGGTAGGTCTAAGTTAACCCACTAATGAACCGTTGCATTTTTTCTTTTTCATCTTTTATGTAGGGTACATACCTCAGTAGTTCAAGGAATTTATTGACAAATTCATCTATGGTGATTTGCCCCAGCCGAAGCTCATAGAATTCCTTAGTTTTCCCATCCATGTATTTTTCTGACAGATATTGCTTCCTAAAGTATTTCTCAAACTGTTTCCATGACAAGTCCTTCTCATGGACTCCTTTCACATTCCTAAGGTCTTCCCACCATATGGAATCCCTTCCATTAAGGTTGAATATGGCTATTCGAGCCTTCAAGTTTTCAGAGTAGTCATGGACTCTGAAATACTTCTTTAAACCAACCAGCCAAGCTTCTGCCTCTTCTCCCTTCTTAATCTCTTCATCAAAAGAGGGTGGTTTGGCTTTCTTGAACTCTTCAGCACCACAAGTTTTGGAACACTTCCATTTCTTTCATTTCCTCTGAGAATGCGAGGCGACCCTACCACTAGAAGATCCTTCGAATTTTTCAGCTTCCTTTCTAGAGGACTATCCCGATGAGTGTCCCCTGCCTCCAAGTTGGACCTTCTTCGCGGTACTTCTCTCAGTGGGGTCACTTATGGAGTCATATTTTCGGGTCTCAGGTGGACTTTGACTTCTCTTCTTGTGTCATCGGTCCGCATGACTGGTTGCGGGTTCATGATGCAGTTGCCTCTGTATGTCGGATAAGATCTGTAACAAGACTGCATTAATTTTTGTTTGTTTCTCTTTCTCCTTTATCAATATCTCGTTGTCAGCCTTGAAACTTTGTTTCATCCCTAAGGCTCCTTATAGTTTTATCCATATCTGGAGGGGTTTCCACTACCCTCCTTTCATCAAATTCTTTGTCTCTATTGTGGGAGCCATCCCCCACTTCATGACATCTCACCATCTGTTAGTATTGGATTTTTCTCGTGATTCACTGACTACTCGAGTGTTTCCAAAAACACTTATTGTTAGCTAACAATCTATTATTTTATGAAAAATACATGGCTCAATGTATTAAATGCATACACACAGTAGAAAATTTCATTCTTTTCTTTACTCACATTTTTAAATCAGACTTTTTAAGAAAGAGGTAACGTAGAGTATCGTTCTTTTAAAAGTATTCCAAATAGATTTTTTAAGTGACTCGTCCATGAGCCCAAGCAGGTCAAGTGTTGTAACCATGCTCTAATACCAATTTGTAACACACCCGCGATGGGGCAAAATAAAATAAAATAAAAATTCCTTGATTAGTCGATTTCTCCATTCATGGTCTCTAATCTTGATCAATGGAAGTCAGGGAAGAACCTCAAATCCACCTAACAGGCCCTCTTTCCCTTAAATCTCAGGTTATATGGAACCCACGACTTTCTCCTTAATTCCTTTAAACTTCAACGTATTTAGGTGCTAGCTCTCCTGGTTAAGCCCCTTGCTTTATGTGACCAAGGCTGTGACCAGTCGCCAAATCGAAAGGCGCGTTGTGATTTCACGTTTCGTGACTTTGCGTCTTACGAAGTTCACTTGCTCGTCCTTCCCTTGAAATGATTCAACGGCCCAGATCTCTCTTCGATCCAACAACTCAGATCAAATCGCAATTTTGCGTTTCGCAAATTCTGAGAACTCTTACTTCTGGCTTCCTTAGTTGCGGACTCCCGATAAGACTAGATCTATGGTCCACAATCTTCATTCGATCGATGGTTGCAATCAAGTCACAATATATCATTTCGCAACTTCTCACAACTCCACCCTCTGACTTCCCAGAGTCGCGAGTCAGTTAAATGATGATCTCTCGCCACGCATCCTCTTGGATGGATGGTTCTAATGATTTCGGGACTTAGGAACCATGTTCCTCTCATGTACCCTCAAGGCTTATCGTTGATGCACTTTACCTTGATTGGGCGGCCACGATTATTTTACGCTCAGACCGAACAGCTGAGATTTGTTCTCCTCTGCGCTTACTCCTTGTTGTCTGGACTATGATTTGACAGTCTAGATCTTTCACGATGATCGATCCAACGATCATTGTAGCTCCTTCTCCTGATCTTTCACTTCCTTCCCTGACTCGAAATATCTCATATGTTTCAAAGGTCTCGACCTTTGATTTACTTCCTGTGAGCCCTGATGTATGGGTCTCAACTCCCACTTCCCCTCCTGAGCTTACGAACTTGAGACAAGTTCCCCTCTTGGACCTCATCTTCGTTTCGGAAGGGCGCTTATCTCTTCTGGGATTGGTTCTTAGGGAATTTTGAATTCCCCATACTCTTGTGTTAATCTACTCGCGTCATATCGATGTTCCATGACCTTCCTTGATCCAACGGACCAGAGCATATCACAGCTTTGGGTTTCGGGAGTTTAGTCGCGCCAACGTGTGAATCTCCTTATGTGTGAATCCCCGATCTCACCCATCCGATGGTCAAGGAGGGTCTCGATAGATCCTTAGATCTATGGTCCAAATCACATCGCAATTTTAGGTTTCGAGAGTTTAGTCGCGCCAACGTGTGAATCTCCCGATGCGCGAATCCCCAATCTCTCCCATCTGACGATCAAGGAGGGTCCCGATAGATCCTTAGATCTACGGTCCAGAGCACGTTGCAATTTTAGGTTTTGGGAGTTTAGTCACGCCAACGTGCGAATCTCTTGATGTGCGATCTTGCGAAGACTGAAGGATTCGAGGCGTTAACGCTTACGCCCCTTCTTCAAATCTAATGGTCACGACAGACGCTAGGTCCTCCCAAACGGATCTCATCCGTTCATCTTCTAAATGAAAGGATATTCCCTTTCGATACTTGAACCTCATTATTCTTCCTGAGCTTCATTGGCTCTAAAAGGCTTAAGGGTTTTGCACTCTTTCTCTTGAACGTAACGCTTGGAAGCATTCTTCTGTGCACTCCTTACATTCATTCCTCAACTTTAGGACTTAATATGGTCTCGGTTTGTGCCCACCTTGTAGAGACTCGGTGCATACATGCACTACCTCTCTTAAGCTTATTGTACTCCATCCTCGCAGTGATTTTGGGGTTCAAGCTCTGTAATCAAGAAGTACTCACGCAACTCTAGGATGGTGACGAAATTCTCTGGGAAGGTGCTTCCGAGGAATTAAGCTAGCGCATAAGAAAATCAAGCAGATATGAAAGTTCTCAAGGAACGAACGCATACTTCTAACTTAATTATTCAGTACAGAAACCCTTTAGGCATATAAATACAAGCATGCAATTCATTATTTCCAATTCAAAGCACAAGGCATAAAAACACTTATCAGAACCATAAGGCGCGATGTGACTGCTGAGAGGGGTGCTCGTTTCCACCCAACCATAGGCTCAGTCACTCCCGATGGATTTATCACTGGCCACCCTCGAGCTTAATCCATGATGCATTGAGATTCAATCTCTCACTTCTAGCTCAATGGAAGTTAGGGACGAAGGTTACTCTCCTTCTCCCTATACAGGAATAGACAAGGACGAAGGTTACTATCCTTCTCCTGACTCAGTCTCTATTCCCCGGGATCAGAACTCACTTTTTTCGTTTTCCATCCTTCCCCGGACCCTAGAGTTGTCGCTCCCATCTCTATATTCTTCACAGGTCCCCCCTGCCCACACCACGCTTCCTTTCTTGCCTTCCTTAGCAAGATTGTGTGTGGCTCGAATCCCCATTCCGTGGTCAGGTTTGGAAGCCTTATAGATGGGAAGTCTGTCACATCCCCTCATTAACTCTTAAGGAGGTATTCCCACCTACCATCCTGACTATAATTCATTTTGGGTCAGAGGGTTGTTCTGATCTTGAGCAATTAAAACCAGCATAGTATTGGTTCGGTGGAGGTTAACACAACCATTATGGGTCCCCTCCACCACCTTTTCATTAGCAATCGTGGTCTCTCTTAGCACATCCCCTTCTCAGTAGTTATGCAACATGTTTCCATTATCTATTAAAATAGCAGGATTTACATTCATCGACCTTTTATACAAAGGTCCATCAAATCAAACATTCACACTTTGAGTTTGCAATAGTTCCTAGCTAATAAATTTATATTTACAGACTGGGGGAAACAGGGTGTTACACAGATAGTTGATGTGTTGACCAAGCCTCTATCAAGAGTGAATATTGAGTACTTCAAGGACAAGCTTGGTGTGGTCTGGAAGGACATACCCTTGTGATAATGTATGATGTGTTATATTGATACTCCAGTGAAATAATCTGGTACAAATAGCTACTCTAGTGAAATAGTATGGTACGTTGAGATATTGCTACTCCAGTGAAATAGTCTAGTACGCAGAGACTGCTACTCCAGTGAAATAGTATGGTACACAGAGATATAGATACTCCAATGAAATAGTCTAGTGCGTTGTTGTGATGCTACTCTAGTGAAATAGTCTTGTACGCATAGCTATGCTAAGACACTGCTACTCCAGTGAAATAGTCTAGTATGTAGAGACTGTTACTCCAGTGAAATAGTTTGGTATGCAGAGATTTAGCTACTCCTGTTAAATAAGTTGTTGTGATTCTACTCTAGTGAAATAGTTTGGTACGCATGTTACAATGTTGTGCAAACTAGTTGGAGTGCCAACCAGTAGCGTCGAAGGGTTACCAACTAGAGGACAAACATGTGTGGTTGGAGGTGATTCCCAGTTAAAGTGTCGATCATTAGCATCGGAGGTTACTATATGGAGGGAAAAATAGTAGTGTTGGAGGTGTTTCTAGCATGGAGTGCCAACTAGTAGTGTTGGAGGTGGTTGCTAGCTAGATGGCTAATGTGTGAGTATGATGGTGATGTTCGTATTATGATATGTGTGATCAAGAGATAGCCTGTGTGGATATGGTAATGCTACATGTAGACTGGTCTGCAAGACTATGTGAGTCTTGTCCATGCCATGTGATATAGATGGATGAGTTTGAGACCATTACATGAAGAACACCTTAGTTAATACCTCCCTAACTAAGAGGGAGTGTTGATGTTTTGGTAGCTACGGGAGGTATTAACCTCCATGTGTAAATTTTGACTTAGAATAGAATATTCCAGAAGCAAGAGAACCATTAAACAGATGTTAGAAAACCCTAGGAGAGAAATCAGCCTCAAGAGAAATAATATCAAAGTAATTGACACATCCAGAAAGAGAAGTCAGCCCCAGCCAACTGGGAAGTTTAGTATAAATAAGTAGTTGCCTTTTTCATTTGTACACAGTCACTTAGCAAGTGCATAAGTCTAGAAGACTCCAATTGTAGCTAGAGGTGCACAAATTTGGGAGTAGTATCTACAACTGGAGGGGGCACAAATCTAGAGGAGTAGTACAGAATTTTTGGGTATTTCTCTTGTGTTCTTCTCTTGGAGAAAAGGTACTCTCTACTTGTATGGTTATTGTGTTGCTACTGCAGTAATTGTGGCTAGGGTTTATCTGTTGGTAGGGTTGTTGGAATTATTCTAGGTAAAGGTTAAAGTGCTCTGGGGTGGCATGTGTGCCTATGGTTGGGTTACAAGAAGAAGGTGGATCCTAAGTTTGGCTATTATCCCCTCATAGCAAGCTAATTCCTACATCCATTACAATCCACTAGCTTTATTTCCCCTCAATTTTCACAACCTAGGGAATGAGATCCCCTTCTCTGCCACACAATCCCTCAGGCTATCCTACTTCCCTCCAGGGCTCTAACACAGGTTGGTCCAAAAATATCTCTGCTAGGACTCCAGAAATTTATAGCTACAACAATAATTCTCACAGTAGAAACTCACTTGCTCAATTTGCAAACTTCTTTCACATAATATTAATCACAAGCCTACAACCTAATTCTCCATGAAATTACAACTCCAACAAGCTATATTACATTCCCACTATGGCTTCCCTCAATATCTATCACTCCAAACTCCCTTTTCCTCTCATTTTCTCCAACTATAAAAATTGTCTTCTCTTCCAATTTGAATTTCCTTTTACCAATGCAAGTTGAATATCACATTTCCCAATGTTGATTGTACTTATCCCCATGCTTTCAATAACTATGTGAGGTGAATTTTCCCGCCAACCATCTTATATGTATTCAATGATTGGGATTTGAAACATTCAAAAAGGAAATAGAAAGTTCATACTAAAATAATTTAGAAAGGTGGATTGGAATTGATAGGCATGTATAATTTCCCCCCTTGGACCCCACTCTCTTATGGAAACTTATCCCCCATGAATCCATCCATGTTTGTTTGATGTTGGTGATGCATTTTATTTTATTATTTTTGATATACAGGATTTACATATTACATAGCTTGACCATGGCCATACATTGTATTTACAATATACGTCGTTAATTTGGAGATTAAAAATGGAGATGTTACATTCCCCTCCCCTTACAATTTTCATCGTCCTCGGTGAACATTACCATACCAATACATATGTATAAATTTCTACAACATAATGTTTGATACTTTCACAAGTTAACAACTATTGTAGAAATTCCAACCAATAATCTCTCATTCCCCTCAACCTACACAACCCAAGAAACTATATCCCCTTCTTTGCATCACAATCCCTTAGGTTGTCCCACTTCCCTTCCAAGGCTTCAATATAAGTCATACAATAATTCTTAGAGTTGTGGATTTAGGAAATCCAACTGCCAAAATGGAGTCTTTGTACACTTGTATACAAATCTACATTTAGTTTTCTTCAATTTTTGTGAAAATTTGCAAGTACGCCCCTTGCATGGCCTCCTTATGCTCCCACATGAAATATTAAGTATTTTAATAGGTCCACTGGACCTTTACCATGCCGATGGATTGGTTCCATAGCACTTTGAATTTTCGGTGTGCACTAGCTCCACCCTAGAGTCCCCTTCGTGCTCCACCTGGATCATAGTTCAATCAATCATGTGGTTAGAATCAAGCACATATTTCTTCAATAAAGAAACATGAAACGCATTATGAATTCTCATGGATGTATGAAATTAAATTATGTATGAAACAAGGTTTTCCCTCTCTAGAAATTCAAACAACCCATAGTCTCTTGTTGCCAATTTTGGGAAAATTCCCAATCTTAGTGAGCTTCTTTTAGCCTTAACTTTTAAAAAAACATGTTTGCCCACTTTTTATTCCCTATGTGTTCCAAATTTTTCGGAATAACTATTTTTCCCATCCTATGCAACCTTTAAATTCTGTATAATATTTATCATCTTCTCTTCCATTTCCCTTAGAAATTATGGCCCAATAACATCTTCGTCTAATGGGTTATCCCATCTCATTGGTGTGTTTCATTCTCTACCATACAAGGTTTCAAATAGGCTCATCTTCAATGATGCATGATACCTATTGTTATGAGCAAACTCAACCAAATGAAGATATTTTTTCCACTTAGAAGGTTTGACATACATTACATACATTCTCAGTATATCTTCGATTATTTGATTGATCCTCTATGTCTGCTCATTTGACTATGGATGCTATGTTGTGCTGAAATTTAAATTTGTCCAAAATCCTTTAAACAACCCTTTCCAAAAGTTGAAAGTGAACTTGGGATCTTTGTCAAATATGATTGCCTTAGGCACACCATGTAGCTTGGAAATTTCCTTCATATAAATTTATGCAATGTTGGCTTCCTTATGAGTCATCTTGACTGGAATAAAATATGAAACCTTTGTAAGCTTGTCTACCACTACCATGATGGAATCATGTTTTCATTCTATTATGCGTATTTTAGTGAATAATTCTATTGTAACTACTTTTCATTTCCATTTAGGAATGAGAAATGGTCGTAGAAACTCTACTAGATGTCTATTCTCAGTCTTACCTTTAGAAATTCCATGCATCTCACTATGTAATCAACCGCATGTCTTTTCATTTGAAACCATAAATACTGGCCCCTTACAGTCATAATTGTCTTATAGTACCCTAGATTTCTATCATATGGTAAATTGTGCATCTCCATTAGAACTAAGTATCTCAACTCCTGAGAATTAGGAACATAAACTTTGTCCCTGAACAAGAGGATTTCATCCTCTTCCGGCCTATATTATTTAAACTTAAATGATACATTTCCTTGTAGTAACCCTTTTATAACTTGTGCATAATGTTGATATCATGTTATAGATTCCAAAAGAAATCATTTTAAATATGAACAATACATTCTAATGGTCATAGAATTCATTTCATGCACTCTCCTTCTGAGGGCATCAGCCGCTTTACTCTCGTTTCCCTTGATGTGCTTGATGTTGAAGTCATATTCACTAAGAAATTATATTCGTCGGGTTTGTCTAAAATTTAGTGGGATGATCAAACAAGTATTTTAGATGACCATGATCTATCCTCAACTTGAATTTTCATCCCATTAGATAATGCCTTCACATTTTTAAGGCATGAACTATGGCTACCAAATCTAAATCATGTGTAGCATAATTTATTTCATGTTCTTTAAGCTCCATTGACTCACAACATATGACATGCCCATTTTGTGTAAGGACTCTACCAAGACCTTATTCCATGCATCTATGCACACAAGAAATTTCTCATCTGGATCTACAACCTTTAAAATAGGTGCATTGATCAATAATTCCTTCAAATGATGGAAATTCTCCTCACACTTGGCAGTCCATTCAAACTTTCTTCCCTTCTTTTGCAGTGAAGTGATTGGATGTGTGACATTAGAGAAACCTTCAATAAATATCCTATACTGTCCAGCTAGACCCATAAATGATCTCACTTCTGAAACATTCTTTGGTCTAGGCCACCCTCTCATTGCCTCAATCTTATATAGGTCCGCTACTATGCCTTCCTCGGAGACGATGCGGCCCAGATAATGAATTTTCCTTTGATATAAAGTGCACTTGCTTAACTTGGCATGCAATTGGTGCTCTCTCAACAAATGCAACACCATCCTCAAATGTTTCTCATGCTCCTCTATCTTGGAGTATATAAGAATATCATCCAAGAAGACAATTACAAATTTTTCCAGGTAATCTATGAACACTCCATTCATTAGAAACATATAAGTATTTGGTGCATTTGTTGAGCCAAATGGCACCACAACAAACTCATAATGGACATACCTTTTCTGGAAGTTCATCTTGTTGTTGTCTTGTATCAGGCCAGGTGACACACTTGATTATTTGAATTAATGTGACACATTCATAAATACAAAGTGAGGCGACCTTTAATTTCATCTTCCAAGATGTTCCTGTGACATCCTATTCACCTATGAATCTTAATATTTTTCCTAAATAATATTTACAACAATATTTACAAAACACCATAATCATGAGGATTATGTATCCAACATTCTCCCCCTTAAACCGAAGGGGTGTTTTTGCATCCAAGCATCATTCTAAACCTTTCAAATTTGTCTCTTCCAATTTCTTTGGTGAAGATGTCGGCAGTTTTAGCATTTTTGGAACAATGTCTCAAGTGAATAGTCTTGACCTCTACATGATATCGAATCATATGGTACTTTGTGTTGATTTTCTTGGTTCAATCACGGAATCTAATATTCTTATCCAACTTGATTGCAGAAGTATTGTCAACCAGAAGAGGAGTAGAGTTTGTCTATTTCTCCTACAAATATTCAAGTGTTTTCCTAATCCATACAACCCCCTTTGTTTCTTTTGTAGTTGTCACATGTTCTGCCTCTTTTTTGGAATCTGCTAGAATTGACTATTTGTGTGATCTCTAGGAGACAAATGTTAATTGAAGACTCATGAGATAGCCTAAATTTGACACTCCATTTTATTTATCCCCGTCAAAGTCTGAATCAAAATATCTAATCAAGTTGAGTTCATCCACCTCGGAATACTTGAGTCCAAAGTCTCGAGTTCCCTTCAAGTATTTTAGAACTCTTTTTGCAACAGACCAATGTCCTTCACAAGGTTTTTGCATGAACCGAGAAAGAATCCCAACAACAAATGAAATATCTGGCCCGGTAGTGGTAAGGACGTAGATAATAATTCCCATAAGTTGTGTGTACTTGGTTGCATCCTCAAATTCATTCCCTTATTTTGATGTGAGCTTCAAATTCATTTCCATTGGAGTAGAGAGAGGGTTGCACTCAATAGCACCAAACTTGTTCAACAATTATACAATGTATTTCTTTTGGGAGATGAATATGTACTTTGAATTTTGAGTCACTTCAATTCCCAAATAGTAGTGAATATGTCCCAAATATGTCATCTCAAAGCCTTTCTTCAACTCTTCCTTTATGGATGCAATATATATTTCATTGTTCCCTGTTATCAACAGATAATTATATACACTACAAGATATACAATAGTTTTTCAAATTTTCTTGATAAACAAAATTGCATCATCAAGATTAAATTTATTGCAATTGAATTTCAAAAGATGCTCAATTAGCTTTTCATACTAGGCTTGTGATGCTTGTTTCAATCCATATAAGTATTTGATGACTTTACATACTTTATGCTCTTGTCCATTCACAACAAAACCTTTTGGATGAAACATGAAGACATTCTCTTTCAAATATTCATTCAAGAAAATAGTCTTCACATCCATTTGATGAACTTTTCATCCATTCTATGTTGCTAAGGAAAATAGGGTATGAATGGTAGCCCATTTTTCTATGGAGGAAAAAGACTCCTCATAATCAATTCATTCTTTCTCTGCAAATATTTTTGTCGAAAGCCTCACTTTGTGTTTGTTAGGTGAGCCATATGATTTGTACTTGTTCTTCAAGACCCATTTGCACTCAACTAGTTTGGTTCTAAATGGAGGGTCCACCAACTTCCACATCCCATTCTTGATTAGAGAATCATACTACTTTTTCATGGATTCTTTCCACTCATCATGAGAAGTGGCTTCTTCAAAGGAATGTGGTTCGAAGTTAGTAGATAAATTCAAATCACAATCATATGAAACATCTATATCATCTACATCACCTGAATATAAATTATCTATATCACCTCCATCTTGTCTTGTAGAAATTATGCTTCTTGTGTTTCTGACCTCATTAAGATGAACATTTTCAAGTGTCTTATGAGCCACTTTGGTGGACCTTTATGAGATGATCTAGGTTACTCAGCTAATTGAGATGTTGTTGAACTCTCATCAAAGTTCACCATTTCAATCCTCTTAATCACATCATCCAAATGAACTTCAGTTTTTGATGAAGTGGATGGAACTTCTTCAGGAGGGGGAGATGGTGATTCAAAAGGAGATTCCAAAGATTGATCCAATATAGGTATATCCCCTTCAAGATGTGGAATCTCATCATCAAATTTTTGATATGTCTTTATATGAGTGAATATATCCAGATGATCAAGTTATCGCTCAATAATTTTGTCATTATTAAAGGATTCAAGAAAAATTACATCTCTGGAAACAATGAAATTCTTTTTTACCTCATCATAAAGACGATATTCCTTGGTGGTATTTGAGTGCCACAAGAAGATGCACTTCTAACTCCTAGCATCAGGCTTGTTTATTTTCTCCTTAGCAATTAAGGCATAGCAGTTGGAACCAAAGACCCTGAGATGCCTCACCAAAGGAATGCGTCCATACCACATTTCATAAGGAGTATTATTTCCAAGATCATAATATGGACACCTATTTTTCACATAAAGTGCACATAGAACTGCATCAGCCTGAAACATCAATTTCACATTTTTGAAAAACATCATGAAATGAACCATACTTAAGAGAGTCTTATTCATTCTTTCAACTATACCATTCTATTGACGATTGTATGGAATGGTGGCTTGATGCTTGATACCATGTTGGAGAAGATAGTTTTCAAATTCATTGGATGTATATTCTCTTCCATTATCAATACAAAGAGAGCCAATATGAGATTGAGCTTCATTTTGGATCCATACATGAAAAAATTTTAAAGTTTCAAAAGCATGTGGTTTAACTGTCAACGAGTACACCCAACACATCCTAGTGTAATCATCAATAAAAGTAATGATATATCTATTTTTATTAGTAGATGGAGCAGGCATGGGGCCACACAAATCAGAATGTATCAATCCAAGTTTTCTACATGCTCTAAAAGTGGAATCATGAAAAGGTTATTTGTTGTGTTTTCCAAGGATACAAGCATCACATTTCTTCAAATTCCTAAGAATAGTAGAAAAACAAGAAACACCATTGTTTTCATCATACGAAGGTTGTCATAATTAATGTGTCCAAATCTAGTATGTCATAAGACACTAGATGGAAATGTACCTTCATTGTGATGAAAGAGGTATGCAGAATTCTATGCATGAGAAAATGTCCCTTTCAACTTAAACAATCTTCCATCCTCTACTCTTGTCATAACAACCATGTTGTTGAAATCCTTCCTTATTTCAAATTTTCCACCGAAGATATGAATAGAGTGGATTTGTTTTCGAATGTGAACAAGAGACAGCAAGTTCCTTCGCAGCTGAGGAAGATAGAACACATCATGCAGAAGAAAATATGGGAGTCCAAGCAATTTAAGATTGATGGTGCTAATTCTTGAAGGTTTGAGACTTGATTTATCTGCAAAATAGACTGTACCATCCATATTTTCATTGAGATATTCAAATAAGTATCTTTGGAATGTCATGTGATATGTTTCACCTATTTCAAGAATCCATGCATCTCTCTAAGAAGCAAATGAAGTGTTAAAAAAATATCTAGTTACTCCAATATTTCAATGGGTGACAATATAATGAATAGATTTAGGTGCTTTACCTTTCGCCAGATATAATGCTTTATGTTCATCTTATTTATGATCCTTCTTGTCTTGGATCTTCTCCCATGTGATTCTACATGTCTTTGCTTCATGTGACCCATTCTTTCCACAATGGAAATAGTGAATATCAGATATCGCACAAGGATTATGCCTACTCCCTTTCTCGTGAAATTATTTCTTCCATGTCCTCTTTTACTACCTCTATGTTGTCCATCAAAGGAATTTCTTCCAAAACTGAAGGAAGGATCACTTAAAGCCCCAAAATCTAGAGTATTGGAAGCCCCAAGGGTAGGCTCACTTGTTGACCCAAATGCATGGATTGTGGTATTGAATGTGGATTCTTTTGGAATGGATTTTGCGGAGAAAAAGGCCTGAGGAGCCATTGTGATTGTTGTGTCTATGCTTGACATGGCAGAGATCATTGGATTGTGATTTTGTTTCCCTTTGAGTGTTCTAACCACCTCGTTCTTCTCTCTTCATTAATCACCTATCATGTCCACTTGCAGCCTCAACATCTCATCATCAAATGCAAGAAAAGATTATTAAAAGAATGATAGAAACCATGGATTATTTTTAATTTTATGGTCACATGTAACATTAGAGAAATGATTATAGGGATCCCACTTATGATTATGCATCTAGTGTTAAAATTTATAATATTGAATTAAATCCACTTTTCTCTGCATTTAGCTTGAAGACACTTGGAATGACAATGTTAATGGTTGTTGTGATGTTTTACCTGCTTCTTTTGGAACCCCATATGGAGGAATAACATGATGGTGACGATAATTTTGAAGATCTACAACAAGAAATAAATCACATGGATCTTGTTATTCTTTGAAGAAATTGTGAAGCAAATTTTCCAGGAGACTGTTATGCTTACAATGAGATGGGTGCTTGAAATACTTTTTGTGCACTATGTTTCCTAGCAATTTTTTTGGGAAACTGATATTCTTGCAATGA
The DNA here is from genome assembly GCA_009831015.1 of Picea engelmannii. NCBI lineage: Eukaryota > Viridiplantae > Streptophyta > Pinopsida > Pinales > Pinaceae > Picea > Picea engelmannii. The sequence continues at coordinate 23,684 of ML783267.1, read as the reverse complement.
CACGGTTGCTAGAAAGACCTGTTGTGCTCTATGATACTAGAGTACATGCACAAGTCACTAGAAAGAATGAACATATCCTATTGCATATGATATTTCCCAAATAAGTACTTCAAGTTGTAGGGATATCACGGGAATGTGTATATCTGATTGCAGGGATATCACAATCATTGTATTTCTTTCTTTCTCAATATACATCAATATAAAATAAATAACAACAATTCCATTGTCGGGGCCTAAAAAGAGAATTCGAACTATTCTGGGCTCAGACAATCTCGAATATTTGAAGCATGATTCTCCCTCTGCAAGAACACAAACCCTAGCGGGAACCTAGAAATAAATGCTAGAATTCAATTCTTTGAGGATAATAATCATAGAGACAAAAATGATTATGTAAGGAACGATAGTTATGGAGCACACAAATATGTGTATACCAGCATAATGGTTGGCTTAATATGCATATACCATCACAATAGTTGGCTTCTCAACGAATATGAAATGGTCGACTTTTGCAAGATACCAGATATATAAAATATGCAGAACAGAAATGAAATGCTAGAAATGACAGAATGACAGTAAAATATCCAGCATAATCTTCACAATACACAGAAATGATATATGAAATATCAACAGAAATAGCACTTTGATTCAGATAGCAATGTTCACAGGCCTCTTCGAGGGGGCAACCTCCAGTCGAGCAGCGCTCTGTTACAATAATATCCAAGCTAGGGTTCTCATACCCTCGCCTCTTATTTATACTAAATATGTCTATTAAGAGAAGCATCTAGAGGAAGATCCTTCTAGAAGCGGAAGCTTCTATTAGGTCTTCTTACATCCACCTTATTCTATATTATTGAAAGGCCTTATTAATATTGACCTTTATTACATCCGAATACATTTATCTACCTATGTGCGGGTTAGGACCTTAACATGTCCGCCCCCTTAAAAACAGCCTTGTCCTCAAGGCTTGAGATGTGGAAACTGCTGCAGAATGGTAGTTGGTTCCCAAGTGGAATCTGTTGGAGTCATGTCTTTCCACTGTATTAGCACTTCCTTGATGGTTCTCTGACGCAGGCGACGCTCACACTGGTCCAAAACTGCTTCTGGCTATAGCCAAATGGAGCCTTCTTCAGCTAACTCTGGAAGGTTGGTTTGAATTTGGCACCTGGTTCCAATCACCTTCTTCAAGCATGAAACATGAAAAACAGGATGTAGCTTCGACTAACTGGGCAGAGCTAACTGATATGCGACTT
>ML783266.1:652593-664457 GCA_009831015.1 Picea engelmannii | reverse complement strand
AGAAGCTCTTTTTCATCAATTTCTAATAAAATTCTGATCAAATTCCATTTTCCATTTGGGAAAAGAGATTCTATAAACCAAATAGATAAATCAAGAATTCCTCAAGAAAGTTATAAATATAAATATAAACATAATGTGAAAGAGAGGATACATGATGCATGTAGTTGCCATAGCAAGAGGAACCGGCAAGCAAAGAAGTCCACTTGGTATTGATTCTATCACCATTTTATTCTTTTTTGTTCTCAAATTGGTGTCGTTCTTGTTTGTAAATGGACATCCAAATAGCACCATTACCAGTAAATTCATCTAGATGAGCATATAGAAGAATGGCATTCAATCCCATAAACAATGCACAAAACAATGCAATCACCGTAGTGATAAACAAACACATCTCTTCCCCTCACACAATCAATCACAATCACCAAAACCCTAAGGATAGAGTTCCTCCCTGAATGGAACTTCCAAACTTTGACTATGGTGTAACTATTTAAATCTAAAAGCTAGTTGAAATAGGGGCAACTTGAAACCCTTTTTCCCATACGTCTATATGTATGGTTTTTCTTCTTATAACCCACCATGGACTAAGAAAATTATTGGCTAGTGCAGGTGGATACATGCAAAAGTACTAGGTCCATGCAGATTCATCCCCGCATGCCATAATATTATGTCTTGTCTTGCATGCCATAATAATTATGGTGATCCGTTGTCTACTTTGTAAATTGGTGAAACGTGATGTTAATGTTGGAGTACGAAACGTCCTCGACCACATGTGATGTTAATTTTTCATCGACCTACATTACTCCCTCCATGTGATGTTAATGTTGCATCTACCTACATTACTCCCTCCACACCCATTTTTGAATTTGAAAAAACCTCCATGATCACCAAATTTGCACCTGCTCTCAGATCCCCTTAGGCTTCCTGGTGCCTAGCCTAGAGATTGAGCGTGGAGAGCGGTAACCTTAGAGATTGGAATGGCCCTACCGTAAGATATCAAAGCCCTCCCGAATATGAATTTTCCTTTGGGTTGTTAATTCCTTCCAGGGTTGCAAATTAAATTCAACCGGAAGATTGAGGTCAGAGTGGAGAACCTTCCATTTCCTCCAGTGAGGGGGGACTGGCTCTGCATTCCAAAGATTGGATACTCTGAGTGTGTCCCCTTGTTTCATTTGTGCTTGGATATGTTCCAATCTCTGCAAAGAATGTAAGGGTGGCAATTGTTTCCATGAGTCAGACCAAAAAAATTATTCTTGTCCATTGTGAAGTTCCCAAAAGGCATGTTGTTGTATGAGAAGTCGATTATTCCAGGATGCATTCCAAATGTTTGAGCCAAAAATTTGGTCTGCCATCCTGACGAGTTGTTTAGTATTTGTGTTGGGAGCATATTTTTATTTCCAAAGGCGTGCCTATATTTCATTTTTTTGCTTTAGCCAATGCCACCAGGTCTTAGCCCCCATCATTTCATTTAGCAGGCCTAGATCCCGGAGACCATGCCCTCAATTAAGATTAGGTTTGCAGACTTTGTGCCACCTTACCAAGGCCCATTTTTCACCTGTTTTGTGGCCTTTCCAAAGAAAATTTCTTTGTAGATTTCAAATGGCATTGATCACAAATTGTGGGGCCGCTAATGTAGAAAAAATCTAAATAGGTAAAGCTTGGAGGATCGACTTGATTAGGACTAGGCGAGCAACTAGATTGAGGGTACGAAAAGTCCAAGAGTTCAAACGATGAGTTAGGGACTGAATGAGAGAGTCCCAGGATATGTTTATGGTTGTGTATTCTAAAAGAGGTATACCAAGGTAATTATATGGAAGGGAGCTCCTGGGAATGTCTAATAGGCGAGATATATGATGTTGGATAGATATGGGGGTATTGAAGAAGAAGAGATGGGATTTGTCCAAATTAATGGTTGTGGCATATGATTCACTGAAATTCGTAAGTATGGAGCTGAATTTCAAGGATTCTTGCATTGTGGGAGTGCCCATTAACATGTATCATCCAAAAATTGGTTGTGGGATGTTGTTGGTTGTAGACCATGTAAAGCCAGGCCCTACAAAGAACCATCTGCAATGGAAGCCTGTATGTATCGACTCAGAACCTCGTCCATGATAAGGAAGAGGAAGGGGGAGAGTGGGTCCCCTTGGCAAATTCCTCTTGACGGTGTAAATGAATTGGATGGCACACCATTGAAAAGTATGGCAAAAAAGGCCAAGGAGGTTAAATTAAGAATCCAATGAACTCATTCACTGTTGAACCCAAAAGATAAGAGGAGAGAGTGCATGTATTTCTAGCTAAGACGATCAAAATCTTTGGAAAGATCAAGCTTAATAAGCATACTTGGTCTCTTGGTGGACTTTAAAGAATGGAGAATCTCATGTACAAAGATGATGTTGTCCGTGATTTGTTTCCCCTCTAGATATGATGATTATTCCTTAGAGATAATGAAGGGAAGGATGGGTTTGAGTTGAAGGGATATCACTTTAATGATTATTTTGTAGACCGCATTACATAATGCAATTGGCCTAAATTGATGAGGTTGGGAGACTCACTCCTCCTTTGGAATTAGATTAAGAAAAGTAGCATTGAGAGAAGAGAGCACCTATCAAGAAGTACGAGATTCTTCAACTAGTTTCCAAACATCTTCCTTGACCATCGACTAGGAATGATGGAAAAATTCAATAGTAAATCCATCCGGGCCAGGCACCTTTCCTCCTGGAATTTCATTTATGGAATGGTCCACTTCCTCAATGGTAATTGGTCTCATTAGTGCCTCATTCTGCTCTTGAGTTATGAGGGTAGGGATATGTTTGGTTTTCTTTTTTATGGCCTGAGAACGGTCAGGGCTAAGTTTAGAAAGGAAGTTTTGGTAATAATAACCAGTTATATCTCTATCCCTTCATGATCCATGATTAGTTGTCCATGGGAATCATTTAGTTTGGTGATATGATTGACATATCGTCTGTGAACCATCGATTTGTGGAATAATTTGTTGTTCTTTTCCCCTTTCTTGAGCCATTGTACTCTTGATTTCTATCGCCATAAGATTTCTTCATGTTTATATATTTCTTCTAGTTGATGTTTGAGTTGTTCTTCCTCATCCATTAGTGAGTATGAGGGGCCTTGAGTGATTAGATATTTTTGGATTTCCTCCAGGCGATGTTCTAGGGAATGTTGATCCTGTAAGAATTTCCAAAAACATTATTGTTCCACTCCCACAGTTTTTGTTTAAAGGACTTTAATTGTTGTTGAATACGGTACATCAATGTATCATGAGAGATGGAAACTTCAACCCACCATGAATGAGAAATATATGAGAAGTCTGGATGGGTTATCCAGAACTTTTCAAAGTGGAAAGGATTGTATTTAGGAGTACTAGCAGTGTCGATCCAGAGTTGTACTGGCCAATGATCTGAACCATATTTTAGAAGAATGTTGGCTTCAACCAGAGTTCCTTCTAACATCAATGATTCTGATATTATGAATTGATATATTCGACAAGCTATGTGTTGGGATCCAGATCGTTTGTTGGACCAGGTAAAGGTGTCATTCCTGGTTTCTATATCAATCAGGTGGAGGTCAACAATTATACTTTGAATATTAGCACTATCTTTGTCTAGTCACCTGGTGTCTCCCCTTTTTTCTTCCAAATTAAGGATTATGTTGAAGTCGCCACCTATAATCCATCTTTGAGGACCCACCAGTATACCTAAATTTTTTAGGCTTGTCAAGAAATGATTCTTCTCTTGATTTACTTGGGGTTTGTTAGCATTGGTTAAAATGCCTTCTTTACTCGATCCTACAACCTTGTATAGAGCCGAGAGCGTTCAGGTTGTAGAGAAGAAATTTTCCAAGATGATTGTTGCAAGACTCCATAGGATAACAACATCCTCGGCTACCCCATTGGAGTCATTATAAACATAATTTCACTGCTTCTAGGATCTTCTGAATATCGTTTAGTTGTGTCTCTGGCACATTTTGTTTCCTAAAGAAAAAGGATGTCATGATTTTCCACCATTATGGAGTTTTGAAGTACCCTCTGTTTGGTCCTTCCATTCAAGCCTTTGACATTCCAAGAGATAATCTTGATGATGATGAGGGTGGATGGGTAGAGAAGAAGCCTTCAGTGAGACTCTAAATCTGACATGAGTTAATCATGAAGTTTCCTACCTCTTTTATCAATTGCTGAGGTGATTTGCATCCCCTTCGCTTGCCTTCTCCTGGGGTTCTCTTGATTTATTTGTATGGATCCGATAGAATTCCCAAGCGCAAGGTAGCTCCTATTGTTGAGTCGATATATACTTTATGGACTTTGTGAAGTTGTTCTAGTGGTATATATTGTAACTATTTTTTGTGATAAGCCTCCTCCAGCTTGTCCAAGTCTATGCCAGCTAGATCCTAGTCATCAACAGTCATCTCTATGTCACCTTCCTCTTCAATTGCTTCCTAATGCATTATTTATTCAAGTTGTTTTGTTCCTTTTGAAGCTGAATCATGAACCTGTTTGGATTTTCCTTTTTCATTGCTTTGAGTGTCAGATTTATGAGGATTTTCAACTTCATGATGATTTGGAAGCTGATTTAGGACTTCAAAGGAGTTACTACTGGAAGGATTTTTGGCTTGTCCTTGATTTGGTTTCCTAGGGTTGGGTTTTTTCCTGTTTGAATCTTGGGTAAAGCCATATTTTGATTTTTCTTCCTCTGGTTCCCTTATGGGAGAATTTAAGGGGAAATATTTGAATAAGTGTCCATGCTCATGACATTTCCTACAAGGGAAAGGGATATGTTCATAATCTATAGTCTGGACCCATTCCTCATCTTGATATTCTAGTGTTAATGATCCAAGTAGAGATTTTGAGACATTCATATAGACACATATCCTTGCGTAGGAGGTATATCATTGTTGTCGAGTGGCTTTAGAGGATTTAGCATACATGCACAGGGTATTTCCTATGCTTGTTAGAATTTCCTCCAACCAAAATTCCTGAGGGAGGGAATAGCGCCACATTCAGACAAGTGCAAATGTAAAGTCCTCTTTTTCTAGGCTAAAGCGATTTGTCCATAAACTGAGATATAGCCCTATTGAGTTAAAGAAATATGGGCTATTTTCAAAGATACAGTCTTTATCCTCAAGATTGTAGAGAATGATTGTGAAAAAAACCTTCAATCTTAGTTGAAATTCATAGTGACCCTTAGGGTTCCACCATGTCTTTATCCGGCATAGGAGGTCCCTTTTAGAGGGCCAAAGGCCTAGGAATTTTCCTATTACATCATGTTCCTTCATAAATTAGGTATTTTCTCTAACCCTCACTGAGCTTATTACATACCTTGGGTATTTGGTCGACTGAGGAATGCATTTTCCTGGCTCCCAGGTGCAAGTCACTTTTGGGTGGTAAGATTCCACTTCAACATCCATGGCCTTTCCATACTGCTTCTCTTCCTTCATAATATGTTCTCGAAGGTGTGGTGGTGGTTCAAAGGAATATCACTCGCTTCGTACTCCTGGCACCTCATTCGCCACGACATTGTTGTATGAGGGGGTTTTCACCCCCTCCCTTGTATCCATGAGATTATGGCCAATCCAATACCCCATCGACTTGATCGACAGTCTACTATGGCTTTCCCTGGGACAATTTCTAGACTAGAACCATGCAAACATCAAAACCCTAGCCACTTTCTCTAGTTTCAGTCTCCTCTCAAGTTTTTTGAATTTTTTGACAAAACTTATTTTTAAATGTCAATCAATAAATATTAAATCTATCAATTTCGCTTATCAAAAAATTTATCATACATTAAACTTTAGGAAAAACATGCAAGTTATTTATATAATTATATGACAAATATGATATATATTTATAATTATGATATGTCAAAAAAATTCATATAAATGAATGAAATTTTTTTTTTCCAAAGCTATTATATTCATAGGAGGTGAATATACATGTTCTAGTCTCTTTCGTGACCTATTATACAACAAAATTCTCATTTTTTGTTTCTTTCTACTATCAAAAAGCTTCTTTCTAACCACTATTTACATACAAAAAAGAATTGTCTTACTACTCCCTATGTCCTTACCAACTCATATTTTATCTTCTATAAGTCTATGTCAATACAAAAATTAAAAGTGAAACTCCATGCCCTCGATTTCTTCACCTTCTATGAATTCATAGAGACCAAATACCCCTGAGGGCAGAGACGGGGCTTCCTTGGATAATTCATCAAATTTCCCATTCAATTCTTGTAACATATGGCTGAAGGACAACCATTTGAAATATTGGAATGGAAATTTGATGTCGTCAAGTAGAGGGGCGAGCCTGACATCTACCATTGATGATTTTTGATGTGCCCAATCAATTACCAACTTTGAGTCTCCCATGACCTGTAACTTATTTACATCCTTTTTTAAAGATGATTCCAATAGTGTTCATAACATTATGAACTTTTCCATGTTGTTTGTACCTATGCTTGGGGCATATCTGATATGCATATAATGTTTTTGATTCAGAAACAAAACCACTCCCACTCCGCAAATGGGGGGGTTTCCTTGACAGGCTCCGAAAAAGATCCCCATGGAATTTCATAATCAATCACAGGCATAGATGAGATTCTTGGATTCATGGATTTTTTTCTCCATCTCAAATTCTTTGGCCACATTTAATGTGATACCTGTTGTTATTTCAGGGGGGTATCTTTGTCCCTGAAGGTGCTATAATTTCGATCCCACCATAGATTGTTAATCGGGATACTTGGGAGACCAACGTATTTTTGAACCACTTTATCTATCGACCAGGCCTTCAAATATTCCTCCAAACTGGGTTTATTCCAGGATGACTTTGGCATGAGCTTTTCTTGTATAGTCTTCATGACTTGAAATGCATAAACACAATCAATGAAAATGTGTGAGATAGATTCTTCATGGACCTTGCAAAGAGGACGTCAGTTGGGACTGATCCAACCTCGTTTTAATCCATTATCCTAGGTTAGTAATTTTTTATTCAGAGATAGCCACAAAGTTATTTTGTATTTTAACAAAGCATTGATATTCTTACCATACTTTGTATCCCAATTTGACTGTATATTCCCTCGATTTTGGGTTTTTGGAGCAACAGAGAGTATGAGGATCTTCCTCTACAAGAGTGATGAAATTGGCCACTAAAAGTCTGATGAATTGATTCCATTCCTCGGCTTCGGCTCTTCTCAGAGAGCTTGTTGATTTCAATCTATTGATCCTCAACAACCCTCCATTATTTTAAATTTTTGAATAAATAATATTGGGTCCCTTTTTAATTTTTCAGTTTGTTTGATTTTACATCCTTTGTTGTTTTCCTTTTGTTACATTCGTGTCCATTGATTGGCTATGGAAATATTATTAAATAAACTTGGTAAATAAAAAAAATCACTAAAGCAATAAAACTCAACCTCAAGATTTTCCTGATCGACCGGTGACCAGTGATTGGGATGATATTCTTTCTTTTTACTTTAAAATTATCGATGGTCCGGTGTCCCGATTAGACCGATCGAGTTTTGTTTGTATCTCTTATAATAATTTCTCGATCCTTGATGTCCCATAGCTCCTATAATAATTTCTTGATCTTCGGTGTCCCGATTTACTGGTGGAGCGATGACTCGATTAAACCGGATTGGGTTTTCTCCTCGTATGTATTGTGTTCTATTTATAATAATAACTTGGTTCTCGATGCTCTAGTTAGGAAGTTAAGCATAATATTAAGGCTCGATAATGAAAAAAGGTATCATAATTCACGGGGTCTTCCCTCTGTAAACCTGTGACATAACACCTCCATTCATGGGATATTAGAATACCCCTAATTCCACTAGATATTGTTAAATACCTCCCAAAATCCTTTTATTGAACCCTCCTCCCAATACATTTTTCCAATAAAATAAACCCCTATTTTAACTAGATGCCCCAGTTTATAACCCCCCCACCCCAAATACCTATAAACCCCTTGAGACTGCAACTCCCCCCCAATACCTACAATATATTGACCTTATTTTTCACAATTAAGAAAACCCCTTTATGAATGAACATGATAAGACACTGTCAATAGGGTGAAGCCCTTGTGTCATAATTAAACCAAATCGGGCCTCATTCTTTTAAAATTAAAATTTAAGACTTCTCAGTGAGTCGATGCTCGGTTATGAACATTGCCTCCAATTTTGAATAACTTAACTTTCTTTTCCTTTGTTTAATAGCTCTGACATTGTGATTTTCGGGAATTAAATAAATTTAATGAAGCATCAGGTAAAGAGTAAAGATATATTAAAAATCCTGAATTCACATGTAGTATTATCCTTCACTCTGATAGAAATTCATACAATGCCTTCTGGTCTAATAACCAACCTGAATTACATAATTTCAAGAGCCTAAACAACACATAATTCTTCTTGGTTTTCTTCGTCTGGTTAGTCTTGTGGTTTACATCATCAATGAAAACAACATAGTTTATTTATTGTTTTTCAAAATATTACCTTGATTTCTCTATTTTGTAGGTATTTTTGACAACAAAGATGACTAGGAAAGGAAAAAAAAAAAGGTTGAAGAACAAGAAATTGAGAAAAACCCTAATTCAACATTTTTCTCATACACCTCTTTCAAGACACGAGACAACAACAACTTAGAGTGGAGCGAAATTTACAATTTCATCGAGGATGTTGACTTTTCAAAGGAATATGAGTATGATTTTGACGACCTGATCAACATCAAGAAGTCTGGTCTTCATAAGGTATCTACCAAACCAACAGTTCTGCCCTACTATGATATGGTATGATGGATTATTTCTCACACTGATGTTTCCACTTGTACCGTTTCCAATTTGTCTCATCAAATTGTTGGGTCTTTCATACTAGATGACATTTCCAACATGTATAAACTAGGTGCACCCACAATTTGTTTAGATGATAGTTTTATTAAGAGTTTCATTCAGAAGGAAGTTGAAGGGGAAGAAATACAAATGGTTGATTGAATCAGGGATTGGTGGCATGATCCCAATTCATTCAAAATTATTGGAGATAATATATACCATGTTCCAAGGTTGAAGAAACCCTCCAAGTTGATAGCCATCATGCTTTGCTTCCTTTATGGTGGAAAGGACTCTTCTAAGTTTAAATTGAGTTCGGTTCCACTTACTCACCAATTTCTCAAAGAAGAAGTATTTAATTGGGATCACATCATCCATGCCAACATCAACCAAGAGGTTAAAAAATCTCAAGAAGCACCCCCATCATATTGCCTAAGTTTATTTATGTTTGGTTATTTAACTGATTTTGTATGTTCAGTCCCACCTTTTTCTCTATTATCCTGGAACTGGTCTCCTTTTGAAGAGGCAGTTCACATACACTATTCTAAAATGTGCGCAGTAAATTGTAAAAATTTATTCTATGATATTTGCAATTATTTCATGGTTCCTCTGCACCTTATTTTGAAAAATCAACCAACCTCTAGATTCACTCAAGAGGCCATCAAAATTATTAAGGAAATTGGTGATTGGTTCATTAATGAGGAATTCTCATACATAAGAATCTATGGTTATGAAGGGGCTCCCCATTTTCTACCCAGATATGTTCCAGATAGATTGGCTCTCAAAGGGATTGCATACCAAACTATTAGTGTTAACATTGTTTCCTCTTTGTTAAAGAATCAAAAGAAACAATGGCCATCTTTCCCAATTTCACTAGGCATATTTTATCTATTAAATGCAAAACATGCTCAAAAAGAGGTGGAGAAAATGGAAGGAATCTGGCTATCCCAGGGGAATTTCAAAAAACATGACCCAACATAAATTGTCAAAAAACATTGCACTATGGTGAAAAATGTCAAGGCATATGATCACTAAGATGATCCATTTGATATCATTTTCCAAAGAGATAGAAATTATCTGGAAGTGTCTAAGTGAGTTGATGTAATAAGAGGTAGTTCCAAAATACAAGAATTTATTGATTGGAAATTCAAAAGAAATAAGGCCTTTTTAAAGGAGAAGGATGAGAAACAAGGTATTGTACAAATAGAGGAGGATGAACAATATGGATCTAAAACAGAGCAAGATCACAATGTATCCAAATATTTCATGCAAATAAACAACCAAGATCAGTAGAATAAAACAATGGGTGAAGAGGAGCAAAACAAAGAAACAACACATACTCCTGAAAAAACTACTGAGGTAAATGTGGAGGTCAATATCAATACTAGTACTGAGAATATTCAGTCAACTATTGTTCCTATTGTTTCTTCCATTAATACTAGTAGAAGAATAATTTCTACATATTTTGACTTCGATAGTCTTCAACCTATTCAGGACATTGTCTTGTCATTAAATACTTGCATCTTTGATGATACAACAAAGACCATAGTAAAAAGGAAAACTAAGAAAATAAAGATTACACATCATAAAGAAACCACATAGGAACTTGTTCATCTTTGGAAAGCCACACATCTTAATGAAGAAGAGTTTGTGGAGGAATCTATTGATGCAAACAAATGGTCAGTGAGAAAATTGTTTGCTCAATTAAAAAAATAAAAGAAAAAGGTATTGTAACTATAAGAACAATTGGACTCTCAAGAAATCATCTTTTCTAAAGAACATCAAGCTCAGGTTGATCACCTTACAAAATAAAACATGAAATCTCTTGATGCCATTGGACAACTAAGAACTGAAATAGATGATGTCAAATCTAGGCATGGCATACAAATAGTTGTTCTTTTGTATGAGAAGGAGGAAATGAACAAAAGCCATGAGAACCAAGTGGACACTTTGGTTGCTCAATTAAATGAATTGAAAATCAAAATAAACAATTTAGAAACCTTAAGGAAAGAAGCAGTATAATTAAACAACACACTAGCCTTTCTGCAAGAATTATTTTATGCCAGGCTATATGAAATCAAAGAACAACATGAACAAGTGTTATAGTTTACTACAAAATCTCAAACATGGTTTGAGAAAAAAAAAAAAGTTCAAAGGTCATTTTATAATTTGAAGGCGTGGGAAGCAAAAGAAATCACTTTTCCTCATGATTACTCCATACTGTCTGAAGAAGAGAAAACACAAATACAAGCCTCACTATATTCTTGGCATATCAACTTCTTATTTACATGGGATTTAATCAAAGTGACTATCAAGAGTTTTTCATATTTGTGGAATCTATCCCTAGACATCATCAAAGGTTATGAAATGACTCGTGTACATTTTCTTGGCCAAGCAATGCCCCTGTCAGATTATCTCACAGATTCGAATCAACAGATAACCTCAAGAACATATGGGATCATACAACTAAGTTTATGGATTGTGGATAATGTCACGGAATTTATCACTTGAACAAAAGAGTGCTCTTAATCCATTGACAATTTCTTATCAAAATTTAAATTAGGATATGAGGATATTTCCAAAATAATCTATTGATGCAAGTTAAATGAAGATATTCCTCATTCACCATTGGTTTCACCAATGTTAAGGAAATTTACCTTATGGAAAAACCACATGCAAGAGAAAGCAGAAAAACTCAATCAAGGAGTTGCTACTAGTGAGGAAGACATTTCTCCTTGATATCAATTATCAAATCAAATCGACACTTGGACCAGCCAGTTGAAACAAAAGTGGAAACTGTTCTAAATTTTAGGATCTTTTATTCCTATTTAGAGTAATTAAAGAGACAGATCTAGGGGTTGGAAATTCTACAAACTGGCTAAGTGCACTATTGTAAAAGTCAATTTTGTGGAATTGACGACCTGCAGTGGTAGCGTCTATGTTGTGTTTCAATTGTTTGGTATTGTTATTCATGCAAGTGAAATACAAATTTTGAGGACATTATATCTTTCTTTCAAATTTATCTATGGAATGAATGTTTATATACTCT
>ML783266.1:634187-648114 GCA_009831015.1 Picea engelmannii | reverse complement strand
GAAGAGATTGATTGTAGAAGCAATTTGTTTCATATAAGAGTAATCATGCGACACACTAAGATAGACACATTAATCGACAGTGGATCTCAATCTAATCTAATCTCAAAAGAATTGGTTAAGAAATTGGGATTAAAAACACAAACACATCATAAGCCTTACACACTTAAATGGATGAGAAATCATCATCAAATGCACATAACAAAACAGTGCACAATCAAATTTGCAATTTCATCTAAGTATGTGGATGAAGTAACTTGTGATGATGTGTCGTTAAGAGAATGTGGAATGATTTTAGGTAGTCCATACTTATTTGATCGTAAGGCAATTTTCTACAGGACAAAGAATCAATATCAATTCACTAAAGCAGGTCATGATTATGTGGTTCATGCTCATCGTGGTAAAGCAAATAAAACACTTCAAACAATGGAACAGTTAACGAATGCAGTGCAAGCATGCAACAAACCAATAATTGTTTCAAATGAAGTAATTGAGCTTAAGCAAGAACAAGATATGGTTGTTGAATGGAAAATCAATTATAAGTTACTTCAAGATAAGCTCATGTCGTGCAGATATCTAAAGTATATCAGTTCATTTGCAGTTGTTTTTTTTATACTTTCATTAGCAATGTTTTCTACATGGATGATAGTAGCTTCAGTAAGATGTAACAGGGTTCAAATGGCTAACAATATACTGTCAGTTGTCATGATTGTGTTACAGTTGATCTTGATGAGACAGGTGCACAGGACAGAGTTCAGAGATAGAGAGCAAACCGGGTGGCCTATCCCAAGCTTGTTGACTGGTCAGTAACCTTTTGGGGACCAAAAGGTCTTATTGTGGGGAGGTGTGATCCGAAATCGGATCTAGAAGCCTGACAGGGCTTGAAAAAATGCTCCAAAATGAAAGTGCTCAAAATGCGATGAAACCTATGCCATTGTGTCCGTCTTGTCTTCCTGATTCCGACGGTATATTTACTTTGTCAAACGGGCTCCGTATGGAGAAGATATCGCGTTCTATCTGAAAAGTCAAACAGGCAAAAAAAATGTTGACTGGGCAGTCCGTACAAGCTGACGTGGTAGAGGCCGTACAAGTGACATGGAAGAATCCATACGATGACGTGGAAAAATTTATGTGGCAGTTTGATTGGTTGACAGTTTTCGAATCAGATGTCGACACGTGACAGTTTTCTGTTCAATGATTGGGTGCCACGTGGCCCAATCGTGGGCTGCCACGTGGCACCCCGGAATTGGCTAAATGGATTGTTATTTAAAATTTTATGTGGAGTCTGTGGGGTTCGACCCCCGGACCTCCCCACCGTGCAACGCCTTCACAAAGTTCCCCGACTGCTATACCACGCATTAGTTCTTGTAATGAATATGGAAAAATATGTATTTGAATTTAATTAAAGTAATGTTTGGCGGGGGGTCGGGTCAGGGCTTAGCCCCGACCTGCGGTCATATTGTTGGTTAATGTATGTGACCATTCCATTTTTAAATGGCGCGCGCGCGGGGGGGGTGTTTTAAACATAACCCATGGTTATATTGAATGCACCATACGACCATTCTATACACGGAGCGAAACCGGGAGCTAGCGCCGAATGGAGAGGGGCCAGCGCTTAGCCCTTTGGGCTAGCGCTTGGCCATATGAACCCATATGACCCTGTCAAGGGGGCGCGCGTTGGGCGAAAGGGGGATTATGCCCAAATTTAACTATAAAGTGGGTTTTATAACCAATTTTTGGGTTTTAATTGTAATTAAGCCTATTTTTAATTAATTTTCTCCATTTTTGGGAGTTATTGGGTAGTTTTGGAGCCTAAATTCATGGAGGAAGTTGGAGATGAGCAACCAAATTACCAGCTATTTAACCCAGGCCTATTTGAGGCCATAGAGGGCATTCAGAGCAGATTTATGCTAAGGAGAAGCCAAGCCAAAGCCATTTTGAGGCAGAGAAGCTTTTGAGGAGGAGATGTTGTCGGATCATTTCTGGGAGCTCCGGACGTCCGTTTTGCGTGCCATTTTCTTTGTTGGGTTCTAGAGATCTGGACGAACATGACCAGATCAGTCTTGTAGCCATTTGGCATTGAAATGATGTACTTTTGAGCATTTGAACAGAAATAAAGAAGCCTCTCTCACAGAGCAAAGGCCCAGAGATGTAGGCAAAGTTGTGCCGAACTTCGTTATCAGTCTGCGTGTTATGGTTTATTGTCTATTATTTCATTTCAGATCTGCATATGTGTATATGGATATCATAATTCCTCTTCTTTCCTCATTCCTTCACTAAGTTTCTCAAATGGTTAATTAACGCATGCAAAATTAAAACTCAACCATAAGTCATTAAAAAAATATGGACGGATCAGTATGCTCCTAGGATGGTTTAGTTTTAGTTAGAAACAATAGTTAGATGCATTTAAAGTTAGCTTCATTTTATCATATCTTAGAAATAGACACTTGGTCAAAATTGGATCAACCTTTTGGTTGATTTCAAAACATTCTTTAGTGGTACCCAGAACCACATTCCAATGAGGATTTCCATACCAAACGAGTATAGACTTGATTGGGGCCTTGATCGAGAAATTTCTCCACGTTGGTTGCCGAGAATTTTTCCAGGCATCAACACCATCCTACCCAGCCTCTTGGTTTAGTGCTTTGGGCCTTTGCATCGCTTATAAAGAACATTTTTTTCACTCTTAGGGCCTGTATGAGCGGATCTAAGAAATGAAAGTTGTTTCCTCCACCTAGCCACGAGTCGTCCCCAAGTCGTACCTTACGTCCATTGCCTATTTTCCATACCACCCAATCATCAATCAGAGGAAAGGCCGAGACCATGGATTTCCAAATAATGGATCCCTTTAAGGATTTAATAGGTTGTCTATACCACTCTTCCACAGATAAATCCAGAAAATATTTTGATTGAAGAACTCTGGTCCAAAGAGTGTCTCCTTGAGTTAATCTTTGTAGGTTTCTTCCTTCCAGTGCTTGTGAGAATAAGTATATATTATTGATCCCCCATTCGTTGAGTTTTTTAGGTGTTGCAATGGACAACCATTTCGCCAGTCGGATCCATCCCTTTTTACGAGAACCTGACCATAAGTATTGGAACCTGGTTTTCCACATTTTAATAAATATTCCTTTTATAATTGCAATAATGGATGACAAAAAAAAAAGAATTATTTCCAAGACTGACTCAAGTAATACCAAGCGACCTCTTTTGGATAGGAGTCTATTAATCCACACCAAAACTTGGGCTTCGATCATTTTTACCAGCCATCCCCAATCAGAGATATTATAATTGTCTGGTTTGATATGGAACCCGTGGTATTTGAAGCCTTCATCGAAGCTTCGCATAGGAACCAAAAGGATATTCCTGATTTGTCGCTTCTCTACATTCGAACACTGCTGAGAAATTAAACATGATTTGTCGAAGTCTATTTCCATTCCAGTGGTGTAACATAATAATCGAGAGCACCTTTCAGCATTGATAAGTCCCTTAAGGAACCATTGGTGCAATAGAATACATCGTCCACAAAAAGGAGATGAGTTATCGTTTCCCTTTCCAAAACCTTTATCCCTCAAATTGTTCCTACTTCTTTCTGTTTTATGATCACTTTGCTTAGGGCTTTAACTATGATGAGAAAAAGAAATGGGGACAAAGGGCAACCTTACCTAAGGCTCCTTAATACTTTGAATAACCTTGAAGGGGACCCATTTTTTAGTACCGAAAAAGACATCGAATACAACCCATTATCCAATTAACTACTAAGAGAGACATCCCCATCTTAATGAGGACCAATCAGAGAAAGGTCCAGTCAACCCTCTTGTAAGATTTCTAAAGGTCAATTTTAAGGATGGTCACTTTTTGGTTCAATATTTTTGTTGAATGGAAGACCTCTTGAGCAAATGTGACTGCATCATGAATTTTCCTATGTTGGAGAAATACAAACTACTCCTACGATATTATCTCACTCAAGATTGGCTTCAGATTCCTTGCTAACACCTTAGCTATGATTTTACAAACCACATTGCAACAAGAAAAAGGACGGTGGTCCCTAGAGGATACTATGTCCTGCTTTTTGGGAATTAAGCATATGAAAGTAGCATTGAAAGAGCCCAACACCTTACCAGACCTTTGTGATTCTCTTACTATCAATAGGAGGTCATCCTTGACCATGCCATAGAAACCTATGAATAATTCCACCATAAATCTATCTAGATCAGGGCTCTTGCCACTCTGCATGGATGAGAGGGCCTCGCACAACTCTTCCTTTGATACTTCTTCCTCCAGTGCCTTGTTAATGTCTTCATATATTACTGATTAGAATTTGGATACCACCTTCATAATATCATAGATAGGATAGTTGGTTGGGTCTTAAAAGAGGGAATGAAAGAACCTATCCCCCTCCTCTACCTTCTCATCGAAGGATCTTACCATCCTTGTCATCTTCATTTTTTATTTCCCATATCATGTTAATATTTTTTCAGAGATTTGCATAATGGTAGAAAAACTTAGAGTTGCCATCTCTCACCTTTAACCAGAGCGCCCTTCTCTTTAACCTTAGAGTTTGTTCTTGCTTGTCTAGGAAGGAATGACACACCAACTCTAATTCCTTTAATTTAAATATTTGTGAACCGGTCAAAGGACCTTAATCCATCGCCCAATATAGGGCTGCCAATATTTCTTCTGTCTCCTTTATTTGCCTAAGAGAAAGATCTTTGTAACTATAAAGCCACTTTTTGATGGCCATTTTACTTTGGAGAGGTTCTCCATGAACTAGATCATAAGATAAGCTAGTGAAGACGATTCCAAGTGCTTCTAGGTCTCCTTAATAAGGAAATAAAGTCTTCTTCTTCCATCTAGAGAGGAATGAATTTGAGAGGAGCCTTATGGGAGTCATTGCCAATCTTCATCTGGAAGATAATGGGTTTGTGGTCTGAAATACCCCCTTCACATACCATTGAGTTCAATAGGAGCCCTAAATCTATTAGAGCTTCAAAATCCAAGAATTAATCCAATCTCTTGGAGATGGCCTCATTTTCGGTTCTAAAATTGGTCTAGGTGGGAACCAATTTTACTAGTTCAACATCCACCAGGTGATGTTTTTCCATAAATTAGAGGAATAATCCACTCTGCGGATACAACCTGGGGTTCTCACCCCAAACTTCCCTAAGAGAGAGGGTGAAATTCAGGTCTCCACCCACTAAGGTATACAAATCATTTAGAGCACCTACATTTTCCAATTCCTCCAAGAAGGGGGGTCTATCAGCATAAGGATCGTAAACATTAAGAATAGAAAAGGAAAAACTAACATCCTTGACTTCCAGTTTGGTGGATATGGCCAAGCAGAAGGAGGAAGGAGACAAATATTTTCAATAAGGGCTCCAACAATTCATTATCCCACCTAACTTACCAACAACATCATTTGCGCTAAACGACCATTTTTTGAGCTAAGGTTCCAGAATACCCCTAGATTTTTCTCCATAACACATGGTTTCTTGGATTAGAACCACATCAGGTTGAGGCTATGGAGGAGCTTATTGAGGGAGATGTTTTTATGAGTTCTCCCCACCCATATAGAGTTAAAATAAAGGATTATCATGAAGGGAGAGATTTCAGGGCATTCCCCGCTCTAAGGGCCCTGATTATTGATGTTTGCTTTCCTTTTTTTATTTCCATAACTGCCTTTTGTTGTGCCTTTAGGAGATGGGATTTACAACCCACTGAATTGGATTGGGGTGGGTCTAGGGTGAGCCCCCCTTTGGAAGGGGAAACCAACTTTGATTTTTCCCTTAGTCGTAGTGCATATCCCTTCTTTTGTGGAGGAGCCACATGATAATAATCAGATGGTTTGATCGTGCTTGTTTCCACCCCTTCAACTGAAGCCCTTTATGGCTCACTTACAACTTCACGCAGAGATCCAGAGGAACCATTGGGAGTGAAAGGAACTGTGAACTTGGAGGGGGACATAGGAGGGGAGGGGAAAGGGGCAACAGAATCATAAGGAACGAGACAAGGAGAAGAAGTGATGGGATCATTAGAGGGAACAATTAAAGGAGGAGTGGGATAGGGAGAGAAAGGGAGAGATCGCATACCTTTGGAAACTTTGATCGAGGAGGGATCTTGCATCGCCTGAGTCTCCTTAGCCATTGTCTCTTTGATCGGTAAGGGATCCAGAAGCCACTATAAGAGGGGTATTCTTCTGTCCCCACTACTCTTCTTCACCCATATTTTTGGTTTCCGCCTAGAACCGAGTGCAATCCTTTTGCATTGAGATTGAACATGACCGATTGTGTGGCACGCAAAACATCAAAATGGGATTTTTCAATAGTCCACCTTTGGTTCCAGATGCATTCTCTGAACACAAAATTCATACTACATAATAGTCCTTCATGAACATTCACCTCGATTTGTATCTAGGCCCGTATGTGGTTAACTTTCGACTCCTAATTTGGCTTGAGGCCAACAAAGACACCGAGTTTGTTACCTATAGCCTCCATAGCTTATTTTGTCCAAAACCCTAAAGTTGGTCTTGGTAATATCGCCTAGACCCTCATGACTGCCACATATTCCCATTTGGGAACAAAATCAATCATTCATTTCTTAATTACCAAGCCAGAGGGTCCCCATGTCCAATTTCTCCCCAAAATTACATCAATACTCCAATGATTAGAAAATAAACATGACCATCCTATGACCAAGGTATGCGTTACTGGAACCATGAACTTGGAGGGGGACACATGAGGGGAGGGGAAAGGGACAACATAATCAGAAGTAACGAGACAAGGAGAAGAAGTGACATGATCATCAAAGGGAACAATTAAAGGAGGAGTGGGATAGGGAGAGGAAGAGAGATATTGCATACCTTTGGAAACTTTGATCGATGAGGAATCTTGCATCGCCTGAGTCTCCTTATCCTTTGTCTCTTTGATCTGTAAGGGATCCAGAAGCCACTCTAAGAGGGGAATTCTTGCGTCCGAGTATCTATCCCCACTACTCTTCTTAACCAATATTTTTGGTTTCCGCCTAGAACCAGGTGCAATCCTTTTGCATTGAGATTGAACATGACCGATTGTGTGGCACACAAAACATCAGAATGGGATTTTTCAATAGTCCACCTTCTATTTCCAGATGCATTCTATGAACACAAAATCCATACTACACAATAGTCCTTCACGAACATTCACCTCAATTTGTATCTAGGCCCATATGTGGTTAACTTTCGACTCCTAATTTGGCTTGAGGCGAACAAAGATGCCTAGTTTGTTACCTATAGCCTCCATAGCCTCTTTTGTCTAAAACCCTAAATGTGGTCCTGGTAATATCGCCTAGACCCTCGTGACTGACACATATTCTCGTTCGGAAACAAAATCAATCGTTCATTGCTTAATTACCAAGCCAGAGGGGCCCCATGTCTAGTTTCTCCCCAAAATTACATCAATACTCCAATGATTAGAAAATAAAAAAAATGACCATCCTCTAACCAGGGTATGCATTACTGGAATGTATCCAATCAGGGGCTTCCAATGTTGTTCCATTCATCTTCCTAAGGCCACTCTATTGGCCTCTTTTCCATAGAACCTACCCACTAGGGTTTTTCCATAGAGTTTTGATACTTCTTCAACAAACACATGTTTTCCCACCACCATATTGACACTTTATGTCCTCTCCCATATGCACTTCCTATGTTTCCTAGAGTAACCACCCTCTCCCTCAAAAACAACCTTCACGCTAGAATCAAAATTCTTATCGATGCTTTCCTTTTGGACTAGTGGGGAGATCTGAGATTCGAGGGCCGAAGGTAATAAAAGCGAGCTCGACAATACACCACCCTTAGTGGCATCAAGATGAACGTTCTCATTGAATGTCACATGTGAGATAGAAATATCTAACATTAAAGTCGAATGCCTTGTCTTCCAGAGTCAAGGCATGTGAAGCATTTGAAGTGACCCTTTTGGAGAAATCAGAGGAGGGTACGAACGCCTAGTTTACATAAGGGATCAGTTCATAATTGAGGGCTTTGTCCTCATCTCTTTTCATGCTTGCATGTTGTGTCCTTACCTCAGGCATGTCCCCACTATAATCCGAATATGTTAGGGACCTAACCTCCCTAACCATTCATGTAGGTAGAATAATATATTTTCCATGTAATAAAGGTCAATATTAATACAACCTAGTAATAAGGAAGAATAAGTCAAATGTAAGAAGACCTAATACAAGCTTCCACTTCTAGAAGATCTTCCTCTAGATTGTTCTTGTGGTATATAGATTTAGTATAAATAGGAGTTGAGGGCATGAGAATTTTTGTCTTGAGACTTATTTTAATAGATCTCTGCTTTGTTGGATGTTTCCCCCTCGAAGAGTCGAGTGAACATTGTTTCCTATCAATAAAGGTATTATTTTGGTGTTGTGGTTCCATATAATTCATTTTTTCGTTGTTATTCTTTGCAATATTTCTATTTTTTGTTCTGTTGTTATTCATTGTAGTATTTCTCTTTTCTGTTATTATAATAGATATGGTACCTAACAAGTGGTATCAGAGCACTTTCCTTGGCATAAATTGTGGGTAATTTTTTTTTCAGGGTAGAGAAGTATTATGGCGTCTTACAGCTACAGTGATATGTTGTTTAGTGCATAAATCTGTGGTCGAGGAAGCATACATGCATGAACTACAAGTGTTACTTATGCGCACATTGTTGGCCACCCTTGTAACTCCTATTGGTACCCCTTCGAGTGGTATTGCATCAGACAAAACCTGTATACGGACTGGCCTAGATATCTTGAAGCTCTTCGTAGATAAACCGATTGGTCGTCTGACTGTTATAGTGCCACCGAGAACAGCAATCGAGAAGATACTCTCTAGTACCTTGGTAATCAGGTAGTACGGCTAACGGTATGGTGTAGCCACCTTAGTTGGTGCCTTGAGATATGGGGATGAGTACTACTGTTCGACCCTGCACGTATATTAGAGAGTTATAGCACAGGGAAAACCCTTGTTTGTAGGCACCCTGAAAACCCTAACCCTTGGGATGGAAACAAAATAGAAAAGGAACAAAAAGGATATTTTGTTGTGTCACCTTTCTGTTTGCATTCGGGTTGCGAAATTACTACATATTTATTCATGTTAAGTATTTGGGCATTTTTCCAGTGCAGTATTATTCAATTCGGAGTATAAGTCTACAAGAGTAAAAAAAATGATTTTGGGGCCTAATCGCACCCTTATTTGATACCTAGCCCATTGGACTGCTCTTTTCATTCTGATCATAGTAATACCTATCATTTTTCAACTTTTTTTTTCTTTGTGGTCCCAACCCCCTTCCATACCCCCTTATTTGGGACCTACCCCATTGGATTCCCATTTTCAACCTAACCATCATGATACCCTTCACCCATAACCCCTTTTATGTGTGGTCCCACCCGCCCCTTTCTGGTACTGCCTTTCATCATGTCTCACACCCGTAGCCAAGACCTTGAAGCCCACCTCAATACCTTGTCATCTGATTTCTCAGAGGCGTAGAAGGAAGTGTGGAAACTCAATGCCAATATTACCACCATTAATTCCAAAATGCATTCCACCATAGATGCAAAAATGGAAATCATGAAACATGACCTCTCTACCCAACTTGAATCCTTCACTGCCCAAATTTGTGCCAATTTGAATATTACTGGATGTTATCTCCTCAAATAAATTGGTGGAAAATTTTCTTTTGAGGTGATAGGTTGTGGTCTTAATTTTATTCCTAAATTTTTGTAAGTAGGTTAGAGAGTCTGTATTCTGTAAATAAGCTCAAAAGAAATTTTGGATTTGGTTTGGTCAAGCAAAAGTCAGAATCTCAGGTTTCAGTGGTTTAGGCAAGCCTGAAACGCGCTCATTAACCACTGAAAGCCTTTGTTCTCGGTAGTTAAGAAGG
Organism: Picea engelmannii; assembly: GCA_009831015.1. NCBI lineage: Eukaryota > Viridiplantae > Streptophyta > Pinopsida > Pinales > Pinaceae > Picea > Picea engelmannii. The sequence continues at coordinate 638,215 of ML783266.1, read as the reverse complement.
CAAATCAAAAATGTGGTTAACCACCGAAAATGTTTCAACAGTAAAAATGGAAAGCCCGCGCTTTCGCACGAGCCAGCTGTTAGTTGGCGCAATGATGGAAACGTAACCGTCGAAAGCTCATCAAGTTGGAAGGTATGCACGTTCTAATTGTGTATATCCGAAAATTTGAGTTCATGTTGTCCTTTCAACCGCATTTGTCTTTTCAAAATGTAGACACGGCGGTGGTACAGAAATTCATGCATGTTGTCACGAAGCCTCCCTCCATTTCCAGTCACAAGTACACCATCTATCATGATCCTGTTAATCCCTCATTAAATCCTCATTCATTATCATTTTGAATTCCGGAGATTACTGAGATAATCATGAGTTTGTGATTTCATCAATCAAAAGTTTTTCCGGAGATCCTAATCATGTTTCCCATGGTGATTTTCAAAGCACCATTAGAGTCCAGTGATCGCTCTCAAGCTAATTAAGCCAGGTCGATTTATCAGGCAAGTTCAAAACCCATCTTGTTTTAGTCTAAATGAATATACCACCGAAAATCTAAAATTTTGGCATGCTCTCAGCCGATTTGTTGCCTAAAACTTGGTTAGTGTTTGAGCTCGATGATCCGAACTTTGTGTCACCCTGTCTCGTCCGCTCTTCCATGAGTTATACTCTCTGTGATCCTCAATCCTAGAATCTTTGTCTCCCTGGACACTCATTTTTCCATAATCGCAGGTACAGTCAACATTGACCAATGCTGAAAGCAGGGCCAGTTTTGAGGTCTGAGGTGGATGGGGTTTGGTACCTAGAAGCTCACCTGGAGGTGGTAGAATTCTTCAAACAAGCTGCTGTATTTTCATATTATGAAAAATTAACCAACTTTCATCAACAAGTGGCCGAGTCTTTTGCCATTTCCTATGATGGGAGGTATGCTAAAATAGGAAAGGAGGATTTTATCATTGATGAGGCTGCCATTGTTGAGTATACAGGTTTACCTAGGTCGGGAGATTGATGGTTCAAGTCTACCATACCTTCAAACATCGAATTTAGGTCATACTTGTTGCCTGTACACAAAGATTTGATCCGGAAAAAGGATATTCCAATGTCTTACTTGGAACCAAAGTGGCAGTCCTTGTTGAAAGAAATATTTGTTTGCATAACATGTGAGGGGCAGTACAATGGAGTGATGTTCTATCACTTTAAGCTTTTAAACCACTTTACAGGCAGAGACCCAATCAATCTACCATTTTTCTTGCACAAAGCCCTCACGAAAATGTCTAAACAGATCAACGCCAAGCCCACTAAGGTGGCAAGCAAATTATCTCATCAAGGACTCATTACTCTTATTGTCAAGGAGTCATTGAAGAAAAGGAAGGTAGATTGGAACTATTTCCTCTTCTGGAATGAATTCCAGACTGATTTTCAATAGCAAGAGAAGGGTAAAAAGGCTGCCACTAAGAAGACTATTACTCCCAAAAGTAGGCATAGGAAAAGGAAGGGTATCTCACCATCAAGAGATCCGATAGAATCATCCTCTATCAAGAAGAAAAGAATCAAAAGAAAGCTGCAATTTGAGGTTGAGCAGTCCAAGGACCCTGCTATAGGAAATAACCCTTTAAACCTACCCTACAGTGATTCAGAACCAGAACAAGAATTAGCAAAGACACATGGTAATGTACAGGCTGAACAAGGTACAGACTATTGTTCCAATTTACCTTCACCAACTCCTTTAGAGGTACACAGTCCACCAGTGGCAGAAGCCTCTTCAAGTAAGCCTAAAATAGCTAGATCACGGAAAATCAACAAAGTCCTACAACAGGTCTATGAAATGGAAGTCCTGGAAAGGGTGATTAAAAAAGATAATACAGACCCGACCGACAGAAATGTAGAGCTTTTCAAAATAAACCAAACCCTCAAAGAAAAACATGACAAGATTAAAGACAGGAACAGGGTATTGATTAGGGAGAACATGAAGCTATATAGATAGCTTAGAATTCTGAGGTTGAAGTTAAAAGAGTTTCAATCACCAGCACAGGAGAAAAATGGATTGGAAACTCTAACTAAATTAGCTACAACCATGGTAGACACACCAGAGCCTTCCACACAACCAGTAGAAATTTGCAGATCTGCACGAACGAGGACTGCCTCATCCAAGAAACCTTGAACATCAAAAAGTGATCCAAGGTAAGCATTTTTGCAATTTTGAAGTTTCCTCAAAGCTTAAGTCTCGGTGGTTTAGGCGAATAGGACGACTGTTCATTAACCACCGAAAATGGGGCTTTCGGTAGATAATTCGCTCAGAAGCTTTCTAGGTTAACCACTGAAAGCCTGTCACTTCTAGAATGATCAAGTTTTTGCACAGATCGAAGTTTTTTGAGTTGGAAAGGTTTGAAACCTCTTAGAATGGACATTTGATGAATTGTCAAGACAGATCCAATAGCTATTTTTGATAGATTATGGAAAGAGGAGGTGTTTCAAAGGTTTTTGGTATCTTTGACAAAGGCAGAAAATCAGGACGCTTACTCACTTCAACAGATTCGAATTTGTATCTCTTGGAGAGTTATCATTTAGCCTTGGAAGGCTATCCTGCACTGCACCATCACTCAACAAGAGATGAAGACCATGAAATTTGGGATTGACCTCATTTTTGGGGATCATTCCACATCTTTTGCAAACTAAATTTTGATTTTCTATCTTTAGCATATTTGATCCATGTTTTCAGGATCTCAAAACTACATTGTAAAGCTATAAAGCTAAAGGTAGAATAGGAACTAAATGTTCGAGATTGGAGACTTTTTTCATATTATGTACTCAAACTTCTCATTTTCATATTAAGCTATACAAGCTTCTTTTGCCATAACTTGTTTAGATTTCATCTTCTTGTCTATTCTATACTTGCACCTGGATATTATATTCATGTTGTGATGCTTGTTTATGCCTGATAACTGTCATCTTATCATTGCATTCATAAGTTAAATTTGCAAGTATTGCTGTGATTATTGTAATTGGCCATTCATATATTCTTTATATGTGATTCTTCTGATATAATAGTTATTTCTCCATACATCCCTTTATTTGTAAACTCTCTGAACATTTGTGGTTGAAATCCTTGTCCATCTAAATGTGTTTATGCATGATTTGAGTGAGAAATGATTCAGTCCTCTGACTTGATCCAAACCCACACTTATTATTGAGAAAACAGTTACCAAAAGATTAAGTTACCAGGCATCTCTGACTTACAGCCTAGGAGAGTTTCCTGGAGTGATAACACTGGAGACCTTACCTCATCTAACCAACCTTTGCACCCCTAAAGGTGAGACTTCCTCCAATTCCCAGACTTTTCAGTCCCATCACTTTCAGTGTGACCTATGCCTTCCTTGAGTGCATGTGAACAAATTTGATGGCTCAGATCCCACTAGCTAGGTAACTCAAACAAAACATTATTTCTCTTTGTACGACATTAATGATGAGTTGGCCAAACTCTGATATAGTGTTCTCCATTTAGATCAAGAACATTGGAAATGGTGGAAATTGAGGAAAAATGTCTGCCAAGGGTATGTGTCTTGGACACAATTTGTTGCAGATTTGTATGAACACTTTGACACTGACACCCACCATTTAGGCCATTTGACCAAGTTGGAACAATCTGGTACATTGGAAGACTTTATAGCTGCTTTTGAGCACTTGGAATTCCTCACAGAGGCCATGTATTATGATTTTTTCCAAGAATGGTTTATTAGTGGCCTCAAGGATGATATCCATGCCCACTTCCTCATGGTTGGACCCGAGATTTGGGTGGAAGCTACTAAATGAGCTAAGGAAGCACAACAGGTTGTCTCTTCTCAAACTAGAAAACCCTCTTGTATTCTATGCCCTAAACCAGTCACTCCCACCCCTCTGTCCACTCCACTGAAGATCCAAAAATTGAACCAGGAAGAAATAGATGAACACCAACTCAAGGGCCTTTGTTATAATTGTGATGACAAATATTTTCCTGGGCACAAGTGTAAGGAACAAAAAAAAATTATGGCCATCTTTGAGGA
>ML783266.1:595591-626733 GCA_009831015.1 Picea engelmannii | reverse complement strand
AGTTTATATCATTAAATATATATATGATAAGGTAAGTAATAATATGCATTTTTTTCTTAATATATAAGATATAATCAACATAATCTTGAGAACCTTCACTTTCTTAATCCCTTAAGAAGATTTATGCCTTTTATTTTTCCTGAGGTCCAAGTTCTCAAGGTCAAAGCTCTCGAGGTCATAGTTTCTGAAGTCAAAGTTCCTCACGTCATAGTTCATGAGGTCAAATTTCCCTAAGTTAAAGTTTAGGAGTTCAAAGTTCCTCAGGTCATGGTTCCTGAGGTAAAATTTCCTGAGGTCATAGTCCCCAAGGTCATAGTTCTTGAGGTCATAGTTATTGAGGTCAAATTTTTTGAGGTCAAAGTTCCTGAGGTCAAATTTCTTGAGGTCAAAGTTCCTAAGGTCATAGTTCTTGAGGTCGTATTTCTCAAGGTCAAAGTTCTTGATATCATTGCACTCCCCTAGAGTTCCATCGCAGATCTAACCCATGAAGTAATCAAACCCCCGTGACTCATAAGATGGAACGCCACCCAACCAATTAGAGGTAACCATAAGTTCTTGGGCATTGATGGGTGTATGCAGGGAATCTGCCATGTAAAACATCGATACCAATAAGAGCACCAACAACACCACAAGTTTCACTATTCCCGAATGATCCATTGCAAAATCAACAAGAAGTTGCACTTAAATTTATATGAAGAGGGTATGAGAGTGCAACCACATGAACCTGCAAAGAAAACACAGTTAAGTATGGAATCTTCCCAATATTGACTTGATGCCATCATATATTTCTTCACATAGCTGACACATTTTGGGAGGATGATATCCCAATCTCTAAGGTTGTCACTCTCCATGCTCAATCTTTAGGTCGAGCACCAGGAGGTCGAAGGGGATCTGAGAGTAGGTGCAAATTTGGTGATCATGGAGGTTTTTTTTAATTCAAAAATGGGCGTGGAGGGAGTAACGTAGGTAGATGAAACATTAACATCACATCTAGTTGACGGCGTTTCGTACTCCATCATTGACATCACGTTTTGTTGGTTTATAGTGTAGGCAACGAAATCGTTGGGAGATTGCCAAAATTATTATAGCATGTAAAGCAAGGCGTAATATTATGGCATGCATGCAGGGATGAGACTGCATGGGTTTGGTACTTGTGCACGTATCCACCTACACTAGCTAATGATTGGCTTAGTGTATGGTAGATAACATGTGCCTTCATAGATATACTATTGAGATTAACAAAGTATTGATAAAGATTATATTCTATACAAATACACAATGGATAAACTTGATTAAGACACGTTCCTATCATTTCTTTGCAATCACATCTAATCCATCTTCATTTAAAAAGAGGTTGAATAAAAATATTTGACAAATAGCTAAACCTTTGGGACATCTAAAGTGATCTGGGATCTTTTCATCGTCGCTTACAAAGAATTTCATTAAATGAGAATAAATTAAAGTGCACCATTAAAGAAGGGAAAACTCAAAATGAAGAGACATAAGCATAAGATCTGAACACAAAAAATTGATAATGGAGTTCATCCCTAGTCAACTATGTCTCTGGGTCCTTCTCTTAAATGGGTAGGCTCTTTCATTAACTTGGCAAAAGAATTTGGAAAATACATAAATATACCTCATTCTGAAATCAAGCTGCAAAAATAATGATAGATCAAAAAATAGACAGCACCACTGAATTCATGGCATCGAATTACCCAAAAATGATTGTCTCCATGCTTCGATCCAACTTTGGCACTCCCAAGCCCAAGAATAATTATGTCTCGATTTTTGTGCCCTCTTCAACCTGCAATGATGATTGTACCGCCTCGAAATTCATGCCCGCAGGTCATACAGTCCGCGCCCCTCCCTCGAAACTCAGCAAAAGAAATTGGCAAATACATAAATATACCTCATTTTGAAATCAATATGTAGAAATAATGATCAGATCATAAAACAGACAACACCACTAAATTCATGGCATTGAATTACCCAAAAATGATTATCTCCACGCTCTGATTCGACTCTGGCACTCACAGGCCCAAGATGAATTTTATCTAGGTTTTCGTGCACTATGGAATTTGCAATGATGACTGTACGGCCTCGAAATTCATGCCAACAGGTCGTATGGTTCACGCCCCTCCCCCTGGCTTTGGGCGGATTGCACATTTTAAGAAATAAACATGGGCAGATGTACCAAGAGGTACCTGTGGCGCATTGGTTATGGGTGGATTTGTTAAGGCTTGGGCATCGGCGGAGGTTCCAGGGTCGAATCCCACGAACTTCATTTTTGGTATGTTGGTTGTATATATATATATTTGCAATATATTTGGCAAAGTCACTAGAAGTCCTTCCAACTTGCTGCTAAATTTGGCATGGTTCACCAGATTTCGCGGACCCGCCATTTTTTTATTTTCGAAATTTGTTCATGGGTTGTTATTAGGAATTTTGGGGATGCCATGTGTCGCCCGTTGATTGGGCGACATGGTGCCCACTGATTGGTCCACTTATTTGTTGACATCACTGCCTCGTCAATCCATACATGACACGTGGCACTTCCTGGGTGGTGCCACATGGCATCGCCTAGGGGTATTGTAATGTCCCCAAGGCCGAGCCCTTTATAAATCTGATGTACGAAATGAATTATACATATGTGTTATAGGCTGGTGAGCCGAGTTCCTATAAGTTGTAGGCTTATGTGTTTGTTAGGCCAGGGAGCCTAAGTGTTGAAGGCCAGGAGCCTGTTGTTGTACTTGTAAGTATGCAGAATATTTAATAACATATAAACACCACCAGGTGCAGACCAACCACGATGAATGAGTGAAGGGGGACTGAGCGTCCACAGAGTGGGCAAGGAATTAGGGGCTAGAAGGTGGGAAAGGGGCTAAGTGTTGAGCCTAGGGGATAAGCCTAGGGGGGCTTAAACCTGGAAATAATATTTTAATATTATTTCAAAAGATATGTGCATCATATGTTTTTATCCTAAGTCCTTTTGGAAGGACACGTGATTTCCCAAGTGGTGGGAGGAACACGTGCTAGTGGAACACATGCAGTCCCATGGGTGACAAGTGTCAACCCTGGCACATGCACTAAAAGGCTGGGATGAGCCATGAGAAGGGTTCCTCCTCCTCCATTCGACCTGGTACGGCCCTGAGTGTGAGGGGTGCGAGCTTGTCTGCAACAGACCTTGTGCAATCCTAAAACGGGGGGAAAAAGCATGTGTTTGTTCTGCGAAATCTGTGTACACCCTCTGTTCTGAGAGCCGAGAAGATTGTGTTCGTTTGAAAATCCAGTTCACTCCTTACCCGTTCGGAACTAGGGAGTCTATGTAATTCCCTGCATGGATTGTTGTCACGCGTTCCCAGAATCAACACCGTGAGACCTTGCCACCATTGTTGAGCTTGTGTGAGAAGCCCGAGTCTGTATTCCCGGTTGACTGTGGTGGTCACGCAGTGCTGGTATGCGCATGGCATACTGGCCAGAGTAAGGCATTGCTGAGCTTGTGTATGACCCCTCTCCAGGTAAGGGAGGTGGTTGATGTTGGAAGAGGCAAGTTGTCAGGCCTGCGAGCAACTCTTTCCAAGTGAAAGAGTTTGCTGGGAAGTGGTTTCTTCCAGAGAGTGTCCAGCATCAGCTACGGGCTCTGAGACTTCCTGATCCGGCCTGTTGCTGAGACCCAGAGAGGGAGGTTAGCACCGATGGACTGTGCGTGTGAAGGTGTATACTCTCGGGCGGAACAGGCATGTGGGGAATGAGAGTCTGGTAGTAGTGGGTGTAAGATGGCACCTTTGGGAAGAATCCTTCCAGATATTTCTGTGTTGTTTTCCCTGTAACCTCAGCCTAGCCTAGGATTCCTTGCCTTGGGGTGGAGCTCAGTCCCAGCTCGGGGGAGACCCACTGTTGAGATGATGAGCAGTGTGGTCTAAGGCTGGGAGGTTCGTGGAAGGCCTACACTTGGTTGGTGGATTTCACCACTGTTACAAGATAAGTATCTAACTATGTTCTTATCACATTTTGGCATGACTGTGTTGTATATATTATCATGTTTTCCGTTGTGTATATGAATTAGTATGAAGTGCTATTGATTGTTAATTATGGCAATAATTCATATGAATACTCTATGTAGAATGTGTTTACTTATTTAAATGCATGTGGAGTATATACAGGACTGTATGTGTTATGTGAAAAGTGTGTATAGATTGTTACATAGTGCGTTAAAAGCCTTGGTAAGAAAAAAGGTACACTACAGGTACCACGTGGCACTTTTCTACTGCTCCACATGGACCCTTGAAAATCCCATTGGCAGGTGACACGTGGTAGCCTTTGGTGTTGCCACATGACATGTTAGCATTAGCAGTCGTCATGTTGACATTACCCTACCATGTCAGCTTCTGACGTCAGTAGTACGGATGATGATGTGGCCCCTGTTGACTTGCCCTGTTTGACTGCAACTTTGACCGCGGATATCTTTCAAACTATAACTTTGTTTGACAAGTCGTTTGCGTCATTAGAAATATTGCGACGTTCTCTTCACGATCATGTTGTTTTCATCGAGTTTTTGGAACTTTGAATTTTTGCCTTTTCTCTGTCTGCTGGAGCCATTTTGAGCATTTTGAGTTGCCTCTTTGAGTTCTGAGTTATTCTTATCCTTCTCTAGATCCTTTTTGAATCACAAAGTGATATAACCATCTTTAATAATGAAAAATTGAAATTGAAAATTAAACTTGAAGTGTTTAAATTGTATGAAGTGGTAAAAATATAAAAGACAAAAAAATATATATTATTATAAAAACACCATCAATCCCAAGTTTAATCATCTTTCTTACCTTAATAACATTGTAAACCTCAAAAAATAAATAATGATTACTACACATGTCTTCTATAGTGAAACCACCACATAGATCTTTGAAAATCCCTTAAAAAAAGAATCTGTAATTTTGCAAAGTAAGGGAAATTGAGACGAAGCTCATCATTCCCTTTTAAGATGTTTTTTATACAAATATATTAAATGTACTTACATATCAATATTCACAAGGTGGTTCATGGAATTCTAAACCAAGACAACCAAATTAATCTTGAAAATTTTATTATGAAGAGACTCACATTTTAACAATTATTTGAATAAGTAATTTTATGGTTTTAATTTTTGAATTTTCTTTGTTCACTTTATCATCTCTAGGATTTAAGATCGTGTAAAGGATGTTAAAAAATAACATCATCATATAAATAAGTATAATAAATTTAAATAAAAATTTGTTATTGGGAAAAAAATAGGACGAGTCTAAACGTTGTAAGTTTTTTACTTTTTTAGACAACCATCATTGGAATCTGATTATGTAATTGTTGGTGAAATGATAATATTTCATTGCTTAAATTGCATTTTTTAATGTATAAATCAATTCCAATTATCCTTCTAAATTTCTAACCAGGTTTTGGGTAAAACCAATTAGAAAAATGTTCCTAGAAAAAAAATAAAAATGTAAAACGTTTAGACTACGCGAAAAAAATAACGTAAATACCAAATATTAACCAATTATGCTTGTGATCTAGGGTAAATGAAAAACAACGAGGCCGAGGATTTTTCTATTTTTGAAGGCATCATATTGGCTCAGTCGATGGGGATCCGAAGGCTGACAATTTTTGGAGACTCCATGATGATAGTCAGAGCGATTGTCAAAAGGAATATTGTGGGAGGCAATGTCTATTCTTGCATGATGTCAAGGTCCCTTGCCCTCTTAAAAAAAATTGACGAGCACTCTTCATATCACATTAAAAGAGATCTCAACTTTGAAGCAAATAAAAGGGAAAAAGAAGGGTCTAACGTAGGAAAAGGAGAATCATTATCAATAGAAGCAAAAGGCTTCTCAACGTACCTTAACACTTCATGAATTGGGTTTTCATTAGCATGGAAGGTTGGTGGATTTTTGGCTTAAATGACCCTAGATTTGCACATTTCAAAAGATAGAGAATTGATTTGGGCATTTAATCATATGCATGTGTGTTAGTTCTTCCAGACATGCAAGAGAAGGGTTTGTTGGTTTTCATTTCTCATGTGGGAAAGTGACGCGATAGGAGCTCTGGTAAGGAACAATTCGCAGACCCTCCTTCGTTCGGTACCTATCTTCTCCTCAATGATTTATTGGACCCGAGGTTCCATTACCCTTCTCTCGAGGATTATCATTTTCATTCTCGTTATCTTTCAAGAGTTGAAGTTCTTCTATATAGGTTTGTAGTCATTGATATCGGGGAAAGTAATGTGTTTGTGTTGGGGTTTGGGGTCATAGAAATCCTCCCTATCATATTTCTATATGGGGTTCTCTTTGTCACCGGGTGGTGGCGGGGTATTTTAGTCAGTGATCATTCTATCAGCCTTTTTAGTGTTCATGTTAGTTTAGGGCATCCTCATATGAACCCGTGACAGTGAAATCTCGAGGTTTCTAAAATCAATACCTTCTCTCATTCCATTAGAGGTTTGTTCACTGACCTAAATATTTGGTATGTTGTGTTGTTGGGTTTTGAAATCGACCCCCTCATCCCTTGAGGTGCCTTCTTCAATATTGAAACGAAATACCCTTTATGATTAGGGAAGCATGACTTAATTGACCGTGGAATTCATCTGTGTAGAAGATTCGACAACATTGAAATTGTTGCAGCTCCCAAGGTTCCATCTGGGATCCTTTCTAGAAAGTGATGGCAATTAACCTGTCTCCATTGGGGCCACAATTTCTGGAATAATTGTTGGAGCACATTTGAATACTCGGGGAATCCTCATCTCCTCATTATGGACCCCCCTTGGAGTGAAATTAAGTGCATTTTGCGCAGGCATGAAGAAATGGTTGAAGGTAATAGGATGAACTACAAATAGGTTTTAAGCAAGGTTAGCGGAGTCGAACATATTATAACTTCACTCCTGCAGTGTATTGAAACTTTAGAACTGGAAAGACAGAGGACTAGTGCTCTTAAGCATACAATGGCATCACTTCTTTAATGCATGGACACTCTGGAACAAGAATTTCAACATTTGAGAACCACGGTGAGGCCACAACAATCCAATTTAGACTCAAACAATCATAATGCAGTAGTTTCCAATACAAAAAATCTTGAAGAGGCACAAGGAGGACAAGCAATGGAACCAATGGAAAATGAAGACAATGATACTAGCCAAGGATAACTTCAGGATGGATATGACAATTAACTAGTATTATAAATTATGTGTTTCAAATGTATTTATGCGCTCAGGCAATATATTGAGGTGTATGGTATTTTGACTACATGAAGGTATAAGGACTTTAGTATTTTTTACAATAGGATAGTAGCTGAGGACTCATATATTTGAGCCAAATTTTGTAAACATCATGATGATTGTTTTGTCGTGGAAAGATCTCCTTTATATATAAAAATATCTTCAGTTTCATTTAAAAAAAAAAGAATTGTGATTAAAATTAATTAACATGTTTTAACTTTGACTTTATTAAATATTCTTAAAAATGAGAATAAATGTAAATCTTTGACTTCTTAGCATAAGATATATCTAAATTAGTTTTTTTTTTTAACTTTTTAATTAAATCTGACTTCTTAGCCTAAGATATATCTAAAATTAGGGGTGGCAGACGCCGGGGGAGTAGTCTTCAACTCCTAAGGAAACAAGGTTATGGATTTCGCTTGGGGATTAGAGAAAGCTATTAATAACCACACAGAGGTCCTTGTAGTGTTCATGGGGCTTCGCCTTATTCCAGCGAATAGATATTCAAGGCTCACAGTAATTGGTCACTCTAATATAATCATAAGGGCACTTTGTCAAACTCTCAAGACCACGCATCCCAATATTGCCAGAACTCTACTCTGAATCAAAGACAAGGAACACAAATTTGGAAAAGTTTGTTATTACCACGTGTATAGATATCAAAATGCCATAGTTGACTCTCTCTCTAAAGAAGAAAAATCATTTTCTATCGGGCAGCTAAGGAAAAATTCCTCAAATAACTATGCACCTATTCCCTAAAAAAAACACACCTTTCCAGTCACTCCCCTTGGACATTATTTTTCGTGTGCATCCTTCCCTTGGAAAATTCCACGATCCCTCCATGTGCCTTTCTCCTCCTTCGTGTGTAGATCTGTCTTATGATCGATGCCTTCCTTCATATTCACTCCCCTTCACACTTCATCATGTCACTTTCATCTCCCCCTCACATAGGAACTGGTACTTTGCACTTCACACTCCCTTCTACAACAATCCTCGCACATCCTAGATATTTTTAGGACATACGGCCATGGCCTCATCCTCCGTTAGCCACTTGAACAAAATTCAATTCACCAACGTCGTGTCTCTAGCTCTTACCCCTCGCGATCTTTTACCACTGGTTCTCTTTGTTCGCTGGAAAAGAATGCACCTGGATCACAAAGTTGGTGGCATTGTTGGTTATCATCCCAAGCCCTAGTTCAATTGGCCTCTAGACCGCTATCAACCTCGCATAAATATGTGGCGTCGTAGCATGGGTGACTGTCAGTGCTCAGAATGCAGTATAGGAAGAATTCAGGATCAAATGCAAATTTAGCAGGAAGAAATTGCATCACTCAAATCACAAGTTGAACAACAGACACATCATTTCCAAGCTCAGGAGAAACGTCACAATGTAGAAATGGCCCTATTCATGCACACAGTCAACATGAATTCATCCCTGATTCGTTCCATTCATTGATCTCAATATCAACATGGTGTCTAGGAACACAACCGACCATCCAATTCTGTCGAATCCAAAGCCTCAAATGAAGCACTCCACACACAACTGCATCCAAACACGCCTATGTTCCCAGCAGCGGTTCAAGTAGAAAATCCAGACCCAACAACAACTCGGGAGATTGAGGTCCAGCAACAGAACTAGGTGGACACAAATCTACATTTGCACTAGCTTGCATGATTAGCAAAGTTTTGTATTTTCTCTACTCTTTTGTAGCCATATTCCCTTGGAATTTTTGTATAAACAACATTAGCTTAAATCAAAAAATATAGACAGGAATAGGGACAAAGTCATTAAGTTTTTTTGATACATTTTCAACCTATGGGAAGTCTGTAATTCTAGCCTTCTTTGGAGAAATCCAGGCCCTTTTCTAATATAATTACACCTGTTTTTATTATAAAAAATAAAAAATAAAAGATATATCTAAAATTAGGTTTTTATTTTTTATATTATAATTAATTAAAAGGAATAATTGTTTGATAAAATATTGAATTTTATAAGAAAAATTATTTTATTTTTATATAAATGTTTTTTTTACAGAAATCCCTCAAATGTTTCTTTCATATTTATTAATGGTTTTCTTAATAAATTTAATTATTGCATCGAGAGTAGTAGCAAGGTGTAGTCTGGTATGGGGAGATGTAGAGGAGGCATAGCATTATATGTTATATAACGGCTATATTAAAAAAAATTGCATTGAGAGTAGTTAGGTACTCTACATCTCAATATGGGGGAGATGTTGAGAAGGAAAAAAAATACACCTTAGGAAATTGGATCCCTCTCAATACTTGATAGATTAGAGTTTAATATGAATCCACGCTAGTATAAATTAATATATTTAATTGGAGTTAAATATCTATTTTGTTTTACAAGAATTGAAAGATATTGTATTAGCAAAATCCGTGGCAAACACACATAACAAAATTTCTGAAAAGCAATCTTCTAACAAAATTCAAGCCCTTAGCTACTCTTGTAAAAACTAAACCAAACTAAGAGAGAATGCTTTAGATATTTAGAAGATAAATACACATCAAAAAACCTTAAACAATAAATTCAAATAAAAAATCCTAGGATAAAAGAGCATAAGCACCACATCCAGATTAACTAGATAAATAAAACCAGCCAAACCAATAACTTTTGAAGCTCCCCATGGAGCTAGAGAATTCGGGTCTAATTCGAGTCAAATATCTATTAATAACAACAATTACAATTAATTTATTAAACTCTATTTAAATTTATTAACATTATTTAAAACAAATAAAATTGTTTTTAATAATTATCCAAAATTGCTTTAAAAATAATTTACTTATTTTAATTACAATTAATTTATTAAACTCTATTTTAATTTATTAATATTATTTAAAAATAAAAAATAAAAAAACTTTTTACATAAAAGATTTATATTACCTTAAAAGTCTAAAAACCATACAAATGTTGAAGGACCTGGCATCTATCTTGCCAAAAATGGAAACTAGAAGTAAACCCAGGTCCAAATAAAAGATGTCCATAATCGTTTTGTTTTCAGAAGTGAAAAATGATCAAGTAGCCTAAGATATTACAAAAATGGCCTAAGGGCCTATAGAGTTTAGTGTCTATCATAATCAAAAAATGTAAAAGTTGAAACAAAAGAACTTCATACCATAAGCATTGTTGCTCCCATCGCCTAGAGGAGGTTGTGGCCAAGCCAGAGTGATGATGAAGGGTTGGTAGCAGGTGGGGAAGCATCACTTGACAGGCTCTCCTGAAAGAGAATGAAAGAGTGCATTCATCCTGCGACTAATGATTTCCTGACGGAAGAGTTGGTCCACTATGTCCCAACGCATATCCGATATGAGTTGAAGTTGCTCTGTTGAGACTTCACACAGGGGTGTCGTGTTAGGCTGCACGGGCTCTTCTTGTGCGATCAAGGTGTCATGGAAGATGTCAGAGAGAGTTGATTCTTCAATGGCCATGGGCTCTACCCCTTCAATAACAGGGAAACCCCGTTTCTCTTCTGACAACTAGACTGAAGGATGACCACCCTCTAGAGCTGAAGTGACCAGAAAACTCGGAGCATTCACTGATGGTTCAATAATAACCTGGGGAAGAACATGGGGAAATTCCTCCTCAACTGGAATTGGACCCCAAGCTGCTTCTTCCTGATCATGAGTGATGGGAGGTAATTCAACTAAGGGTGAAGCAAGAGTAGAAGGCAAGTCAGGGGCGAGATGGGCATTGAGAGGAGAGAGAGCAGGACGATGACGGTAAGCTAAATAATGGTAATAGTTCGGGCCATGCTTGGGCTTGCCATGATCCAGAGGCATGGATGCAAGGAGAATTCCTAAGAGCCAAAGGGATGGGAGCAAGCAAATTAGGAGGCAATAAAATAGGAGTGAAGCCAAGGAAGGAGCATGACCATCGAAAAGGGCAAAGGTAAGATACAGGAAGTGAACCACAAGAAAAATCATGGGAGTATTACATATCCAAGCCAGATAAATCACCATTAAACCTGAATTTACAACAATAATCTCCATGGTACCTACGTAGATGAAATTCACCACCAGCTTTAGATAAGACATTAAGTTTCCCATGCGGTCCAAATTTGCATTGAAGGACGTTGCATTAATGCCACGAATTGAAGAGAGGAGTATGAGGATGAAGGCGACAGCTTGCATTGCATTCATTAATAGCATGTGTGACATGTGGCACCCCATCTAAGGAGGAGCAATCTAGTTGAGATATATCAAAGCATTTCTTTAGCAAAGAAGAGGTAGGGAGGAGGCTGGCATCTATGGATATGTCTTCTCCAGCTAAAGAAACTCCCTCATTTTCTAATTTTCCGGCTAGTTTGTTTGCCTCTCTACAAACATGGGAAGGGATCAATGTAATATTAGGATGTAGGAGAGATTCAAATACTTCAAGGGAGCTGAGAAGATGCCAGTTGGGGGAGAATTTTTTATCCAAGTAGATATTGGTGGCCACCCACCTATTCCAATTTGCTCCTCTTGACAGTTTTTAGTCAGCATGTTCTTTTGTATTTCTTTGTAATTGTGGGTTCTACACTTCCGGGGCTGTCTAAATCCCTACACATATTCCAGGTGGATATCGGTGGCCTTCCACCTAATCCAACTGGATTATTTTGTATGTTTTCATGTCAGCACATCTTTATGTACTTCTAGGGTCGTTTTGGGGCCCTAAACAACTTTTTTTTTTCTTGCCACAGTCAAACTATAAACAAAGTCACAATTTAGTGGTGTAATGTATAGTTATCAAAAATACCTTTCCAACGGGCTATCACGCACCTAAAACAGAGGTCGTATGCAAAAGTTACAACCCCGGGAAGTTGAGGTACCAACTTACCCATAGGGGCCCAAATAAATGTTGGTGTTTCATCTCCTAGGGTTAGGTTTTTGGATGTCTATGGTTTTGGAATTCATTAGTAATGTTTAAAAGGCCTCTGAAGCCTCATTGTAATCATTTCTGCTCAGACGGATGCGTGTGGTAGCCACATCTCTTCTCAGAGATAGCTACCACCATTCGAGCAAGTTGTTGCAGTTCTACAGTTTTACAGTTTCAACCTATTTCATTTATTTAATAGAATATATTGTTCATTGGATATCTTTGTTGTTCTCCATATATCTATGTTATTGTATTCAATATGTTAATCAGTTCGTTCCGCTCCTAAAGGCGGCCCCAACCCACACAACAAGGGACAAAGCAAATATGGCCACTCTCAGGACAACCAGTCCAAGCCGCAACACAAGAAGGGTAATGAGAAGACGAAGAAGGACATGGGAAAATGGTGTGAATACCATAAAATCCCTTGGCACAACACCAAAGAATGATGCTCCAAGTAGTCACTCATGGCCACGCTGAAGGCTTCCGAGTCAAAGGCTAATTCTGACTCTGAATCAAATCCATAAGGAGGGAAGCGGATTATCGATGTTGAACCCAGTGCCACTGTCGCTACCACCAAATTCCAACCAAGTGAACCAGAAGAACCAGAGGAAAGGGAATGCCTCTTTCACTCACATATGTGGGTAAAGGGGGCTCTTCTTCATTTCATTGTCAAGAGTGGCAAACAGAAGAACCTGATCTCAGCAAAGGTCGTCAAGCGGCTGGACCTGCCAACAACACCACACCCACAACCCTACACCATCGGTTGGCTTCGCCAAGGAAGATATCTTCGTGTCAGCCAACAGTGTCACATGCCCTACGACATCAAGCCTTTCAAAGACAAGGTATTGTGTGATATTTATCTCCTTGAAGTTTGTGATGTTCTTTTAGGACATCCATATTTGTGGAAGCATCATGTTGTGTATGAGTCTAGACCCCGTAGTGTTATTATTACTTTGGGTAGAGAATTGTACAAGATACCAGAGGTAGCATTGCCTACCGCTTCTTTAATCTCTGCTAAGCAATGCAGTAAGGTCATTTCACAGACCAGGAAGTTTGTCTTCTTTGTGATCTATGCTCATAGTAAGCAGAAGGTTGTTGCCACATCTATGGCCTCTACACAGAGCCTCTCTTTGCAGCAGAAGCAAGTGGACGGGATCATGGAAGAGTACAAAGATATCTTCTCCTCACCCATCGGGGTATCGACGCACTACCAAGTCAAGCATCCAATTGATCTAACCCCCCGTGCACCGCTTCCTGACGGACTAGTCTATCGTCGCCCGTTGATGGAAAATGACGAAACCAAGCGTCATATCCAAGAGATTCTTCAAAAGGGGCACATCGAACCCAACTCCTCCCCTTATGGAAACCCTATTATACCGGTGCAGAAGAAGGATGAGACCTGGTGACTCTGCATTGATTATAGAGCATTAAACAAAATCACAATCAGGAACCAGTACCCAAGTCCCAAAATTGATGACCTTCTTGACCAACTCAAGGGGGAAAAGTTCTTTAGCAAGATTGACCTAAAGTCTGGCTACCACCAGGTTCCCATCGAACCAACTGATGTATGGAAGACAACTTACAAATCTAAAGAAGGTCTCTTTGAATGGTTGGTCATAACCTTTGGATTAACAAATCCACTAGCCACTTTCATGAGGTTGATGGATGATGTATTGAGACCCTTCACCAACTCTTTTGTGGTGGTATATTTGAATGACATCCTCATCTTCAACAGAACTTGGGAGGAGCACATGTGTCATATTCAACAGGTTTTGAGCACTCTACGACAACACAAGCTATATGCCAACTTGGAAAAATGCTCCTTTGGCATGAACAGGGTCCAATACTTGGACTACATTTTTGATGAGCATGGGGTACATGTTGATCTAGCTAAGATCCAAGTCATATGTGACTGGCTAGCCCCGACCACACTAATCGAGCTTCAGAGCTTCTTGGGACTGGCCAACTTCTACCGATGGTTCGTGTTGGGATTCTCCCATATTGCATGGACCCTGAACCAAGTGACCAAGGGCAGTGGCAGGGCAAAGTTTGCGTGGGGGAAGGAACACCAAAAAGCATTTGATGATCTGAAGCATTGTTTGTGCTCAGCTTCAGTACTCTCCTTGCCCAATCTACAACAATCGTTCGATATTGAGACTGATGCATCTGACTATGTTGTAGTCGTAGTTCTCACTCAACATGGTCTTTCGGTGGAATACCATAGTGAGACACTCTCGTATATTATCTGGAAATACCCCACCTATGACAAGGAAATGTATTCCAATATTGTACAAGCATGTCGTTAATGAAAACATTACATTCTAGGAAAGGAGACGATCATTTACAGCTTATCACAAGCCTCTGCAATTCATAGAGACACAGGGGAAGTTGCAGAACGACTACCATCAGAAGTGGTTCACCTACCTGCAACAATTCCATGTCATCATCAAGTATAAGACAGGGAGCACAAATTGTGTCATTGATTGCCTCAATCGACCTCCCATGGCTGCACACATCGCTGTGCTCCATTCATGTGGACATGAGGCATCTGAGTGGCCCCAACTTTATCATCAAGATCCGTACTTCACCACCACCTATCAGCTCTTGGGTACAGGCGTGAATGTCACTGATTTTCACATTCAGGACGAACTGTTATGCCATACGGGCCATCTTTGTGTTCCTAAAAGCGAGTGTGCAAAGCTGATTTGGGAAGCCCACTATGTTGGATTACTGAGAGGGGGTTGAATCAATAATAGAGCAATCTAATCCTTTTTAACCATATAATCCAAGGGAAATATCAATGTAGCATTATCATCCAATAACTGCAGAGTAAATAATCAATGAACAAATGAACAATCATACACATACACAGTACACCGGTGTTTTATGTGGAAACCCAAAGCGGGAGAAAACCACAGAATGTTTTTTTCTTATATGTCTTGAAGAATTACATTCATTGGAAGCACCAACTTCCTTTGTTTTCCCGCTGCAACTGGAAGGAGGCCCCAACCCCCTAGTTTTCCAGGCTACAACCTGAGGGAAGCTCCAACTCCCCAATTCTCTGGCTACAACCAGAAGAAGGCTATAACCCCCTAAGTTCTCCGGCTACAACCGAAAGGTGGCTACAACTACCTATCCTTGCCCCATCCAACTGTCCTGACGTATAAGTAGAATGATGGAACCACTGTCACACTATCACTGTGAGATATACCACTGTACAACTGTACCAACTGACCTGCAGCCAACCTGTACCAATAATATGAACCATGCATCTACCTGTACCTCAACTTGTAATCAACATGTACCATAAAAATGTGCATCAACCATGCACCAACCTGTAATCAGCCTGTACCATAAACAAGTGCATCAACCATGCACCAACCTATACCAAACAACCTGTAATCAACCTGTACCATAAAAAAGTGCATCAACCATGCACCAACCTATACCAAACAACCTGTAATCAACCTGTACCATAAACAAGTGCATCAACCATGCACCAACCTGTACCTCAACTTGCAAACCTTCCTTAACTTTAACAACAAGAGACTAGCATTTTCATCAAACTTTACTTTAGTCTCACATGACTAGTTTTGGATTAGTCAACAACCCCAACTTGAAATAATCATAACTACTTACCTGTAATGAATGAAGATCTGAAAATAGTACACAATGTTCTTTAGTGTTTTTTATGCAATTTCTCCAGGTGTCACTACTTGGAACCTCTCAGAAAAGGATTTATAGCAAAAATGGATACCTTGTTGAATTATGGCTTATTCTAGAGAGCGACCTTGTAGAGAGTGCCCCGCACGGAATATTTTTTGTAAGGATCTGAAGATTTTACACATCATACTAAATACTGTAATCTAACTGACACATTTGGTCTTACTGAATTTGGATATTTTATGAATAAGTTCTAACGTTTTTACCTAAAACACTTGTTTTAGACTAGTTTCAGGACTAGCCACAAACCATATTTTCCATGGCGTGTAACTCCAAAAATACGACAACCCACAAGCTGAAATTTTTACCACAAATACTTGGATATGTTTCCTCAATGGAATATCAATTTCAAGGTATGAATCATTCTAGAAAAAAAGTTATTGCAAAAATGGTGAGATGGCCTGTAAAAAACATACCTTAGAAAGCATCATCAAAAGAATTTATCCTCCCTTGAATTTCGGCCTTCTTTTCTTCACCTTCCCTCTGAAATTCGGCTTAGATATACTTTGGTTACCTCAGTCACCTGTAGATATTCAATATGCTCAAGTGTGATTAAAATGAGAGAGCCTTGCCTCTTATTTATACTCTCCAAGTAGCTTCCTTAGAAGCATCTTCTAGGTCACTTTTCCCACATTCCTTATTTTAGGGTTAACCCACTTCTAATTTCTCCATTAACTTTATTATTTAAATAATTTATTTTTTATTAACTTTGAATTATAGTACACTCATCACTTCACTTTATTATTTACCTTCTAAAATCTCTTAAACCACTTTGACTACTTTGACCTTTTTGGGCTTCAAGCCAATATATGAGGGTCCTCCAACTTTGTAAGGCCATAACTCTCAAACCGTGAGGAGTTATGTGACGTTCCACATACCACCGAAAAATGGCATGACATGTACTATCCATATAGAATAGTATTACCTACAAATATATCAAAACTCATATCATTATCAATCAAACAAACTTGGGTCCATTACCCAAACATGGGTTCTCCAACTTCTCATGGCCATAACTCTCTAACCGTGAGGAGTTATGTGACGTTCCACATACCACTGGAAATGGAATGAAAATCACTATAAATATAGGATAGTTTCACTGAAAAATTCATTGACCTTCATCTCATTATTCCATAATTAAGCATGGGTTCTCTAATCATACTTCTAAGATAACTCAATCCGCAAAGCATCTTCCCGTGAGGGATTTCACCACAAGGGGACCACTTTGGAGTTAATCCATTTGTACTTCTTATCAACCATGACAAGACAATAATGAGTCATCTTTAAATCAAACAAAATTGGGTCCATTACCCAAAACTTTTTGCTATTGGACTTTCTTCAAGGGGTTGACATCAATGACAACCAACCTTAATCAACACACTACTATCGGATGGCAGGACATTTTGGAGTGGAGAAAATTGTGGCCATTCTACAGAAAAAAATTTGTTGGCCAAAACTTCGACAGGACGTAAGCAAGTATATCAGATCTTGCACTGCCTGTGCCATTTCCAAGCCAACCATCAAGAAGCAAGGCCTATATACCCCTCTTCCTACTCCCGAGAAGCCTTAGGAACCCATCTCGATGGATGTCTGGCCTTCCATCCACCAAGTAAGGAAATGACTATGTATTTGTGGTAGTTGATTGGTTTTTGAAGATGGTCATCCTCACACCCTGCAAGAAGAACATCACAGTGGAAGATACTGCCAATCTCTTCTTCAAATGAGTGTGGGTCCATTTTGGGATACCACAGAGCATCATCTCTTATCGGGACAACAAGTTCCTCAACACATTTTGGCCGAGTCTCTGGTCACTATTGGACACCAAGCTCACTAAATCCACTTCTTTTCAACCCTAAATCGATGGCTAAACAAAGGTCTTCAATCGGATGATTGTACAAATCCCACGCATGTACAAATCTAAGCATCCTTGTACATGGGATGAGAGTCTCCTATATGTTCAACACAGTTACAACAAGGCTCTCCATAGCTCCACCAACCATAGCCCTGATCTAGATTATTTTTTAGAACGAAATGAATGCAGAGATACTATAATGAAATACACCTAAATATTGCCAGAAATAGAGAAATACAGTAATAAACAATTTCTATTAATGAAAGAAATGTATAGAGACTGTAAAAATACAGAGTGAAAGACTGACTAGAATGGTGGAAGCTTATCTCTCAGAAGAGATGCGACGGCTATTCACATTCGCAAGAAGATGATTGTTACAATGAGGCTTCAAAGGCCTTTTTAACATAAGTAAAATCCAAAACCCTAACCCCAGAAGATGAAAAGCCAAAAGGTTTGGGCCCCAATGGGGGTAGTTGATACGTCAACTTCCCCGGAGCGT
The DNA here is from genome assembly GCA_009831015.1 of Picea engelmannii. Taxonomy (NCBI): domain Eukaryota; kingdom Viridiplantae; phylum Streptophyta; class Pinopsida; order Pinales; family Pinaceae; genus Picea; species Picea engelmannii. The sequence goes on along the minus strand of ML783266.1, from coordinate 608,546 downwards.
AATTTTTGCATACGATCTTCGTTTGGGGCACTCTATATATCGTTGGAAAGGTCTAAACGATAAGAACGATTTTTGACTAGCCCAAGTAAGGGCCTATGAGAGTCACCTAGGCCCCAAATCCCCAAAAAACGTCATTTAGGGCCTCAAAACAACCCCAAAAGTTTGGAACCCAAAAAACTGTTGAAAAACTGCCAAGATGGAAAACTATTTTTTTAGCCCTTGGAATAGGTGGGTGGCCACCGATATCCACTTGGATTAATCCCATTTTAGGTGGGGCTAGGATTCCAACCCTTGGGTCCCATTGATGTTACACTACCTCTTGTAACCACACAAGAATCTTCCCATGTTTAGTCTGAGACCGACAAAGCCACCAGATTCATTGAGCGGATTCAACACATCCACCAACAGGTCCATGGGATTTTGCAGAAATCCAATGCTAAGTACAAGCAACGCCATGATCAACACAGGGTACCGAACCAGTTTCAAGTGGGAGACAAGGTCTAGTTACATTTGTAGAAAGAGCGCCTTACAGGGCCCCATCGAAAGCTCTGCTCACTTCGCTATGGGCCTTACACTATCACCAAGGTTATGGGTAGCAATGCTTTTGAGCTCAACACTCCACCCTTCCTTGGCTTGCACCCCGTGTTCAATGTGGACCTCCTTCAACCATATTTTCCACCATTATTGGACACCTCAGAGATCGAAGAACAACAGACACCAACAGAGCTCAACCCTGACTGCATATAACATGCATCCACTTATCATATAGTGAACACATAGGTCAAGGGCACTCGCTAGCAAAAGATCCAACTTTATCGGGTTGTCAAGGCACAACAGTGCCTATAGCAAGGCAAGTGGCTCACCCGGGGCCAAATTCAACAGATGTTTCCTCACCTGATGGGAGAACTCAGCACAATGGACACCATTGCTTCCTAAGGAGGGAGGACTAATCCAGGTGGATATCGGTGGCCAACCACCTATTCCAACTGGCTCCTCTTGACAGTTTTTAGTCAGCTCGTTCTTCTATACTTCTTTTTTATTGTGGGTTCTACACTTCCAGGGCTGTCTGAAGCCCTACACATATTCCAGGTGGATACTGGTGGCCTCCCACCTAATCCAACCGGCTTATTTTGTATGTTTTCATGTCGACACATATTTTTGTACTTCCAGGGTTGTTTTGGGGCCCTAAACAACGTTTTTTTGGCTCACCGCAGTCAAACTATAGACAAAGTCAAAGTTTGACTACATAATGCATAGTTCTCAAAAATATCTTTCCAATGGGCTATCACGTGCCTAAAACGAAGGTTGTATGCAAAAGTTACAACCTCGGGAAGTTGAGGGACCAACTTACCCATAGGGGCCCACATAACTTTTGGCGTTTCATCTCCTAGGGTTAGGTTTTTGGATGTCTAGGGTTTTGGAATTCATGAGTAATGTTAAAAAGGCCTCTGGAGTCTCATTGCAATAATTTATGCTCAGATGGATGCTCGTAGCAGCCACATCTCTTCTCAGAGATAACTACCACCATTCGAGCAAATTGTTTCAGTTCTACAGTTTTACAGTTTCAGCCTATTTCATTTATTCAATAGAAGATATTGTTCACTGGATATCTATGTTATTGTATTCAATATGTTAATCAGTTTGTTCTGCTCCTAAATTTGAATCAATTTTTCTTGATCAGATCCATTCATAATCTTAGTGGTTAGAGAGTTATTATTTGGGAGTCTCCTTCGATAACAAGTTGATTTAGAACCATATTGGAGGCTAGTTGAATTCCTCTAATAAGACCCTAAAGTTCAACATATTTTTTTGAATCCAAGCCTAGATTTCCAGCCATTATATGTCTGAGTTGTCCATTGTTGTCCCTGATAACCACTCCAAACCCAACGAGACTTGGGTTTCCTTTGGAAGCACCATCAAAATTCAACTTAAAGAATCCTTGGGGAAAACATTTCCATGTAGAAAAATTGTGCGTGGGAGGAGGGTGGGGAATGGGGCTGTGGATGGATTGATTAGGATTAAGATTTAGATGCCACTGAGAAAGGATGATGCTTTCATTGGGGTTGCAGGAGAGGTCTTCTTGAGACCACTATTGAGATCTAATCGTTTCTTGAGTGTAGTCAAAGATATTAGACCAAATATAGGAGGGTGAAGATGACTTGGAATGGAAGACTCGCCTATTTATCTCCTTCCATATTTTCCAAATGACGAAACCTAGTATCAACTACCAAATCATGTTTAAAATTAGATTATGGAAGGTTGTTGATTCCCAGTTCTGAATGGTGTAAATTATGTTGTCCCCTACTCTATTTGTTTTCCTCATAATTTGTGCTACCCGATCCCAAATCTCAACACTGAAAGGACATTGATTCAAGAGGTGCTCCATGGATTCTTCGTGTTTCATATATAGAGTACAGATTGAGGGCCCAATGAAACCTCATTTCCATATATTATCCAAAGTAAGTATTAGGTTTTGGAGCAGGAGCCAAAGGAAGGTGGAAATATTTGGCCAGAGTTACGACTTCCAAATAATATGCTAGATGTTTTCTTTGGGTTGAAGGTGAAACTGGGCTTTTCGATTATAGGCTTCTTTAATTGTGAAGGAGCCAATAGGAAAATGGCCCCATATTATGATGTTTGTGCCCTCTCGAAAGCATACCTTCCTCAAAGGGGTTGCTTCTTTCCAAGGCTTCAGGTCACAGTCACATGATAAGCTCAGATCAATGTGAAGGACTTTCCAGGTTCTCTAGTGAGGAGGAAAGGGCTCATCCTTCCAAAGGTTTGCAACTTTGAGAATGTCATTGTTTGGAATTTGTGTGTGAATGTGATGCATGCTTTCCAAGGATTGCAGAGGAGGCAATTGTTGCCAAGAATCTAACCAGAACAATGCTTCATGTCCCTTTCGTAATTCCCAAAAAGCATGGTCCTGGACGAGAGGACGATTTCGTCATGTTGCATTCAATATGTTTGAACCTAGAATTTGATCAGTCATCCTGATGAGTTAAGCCTCATTGATTTGGGGGGCATATTTGTGCTTCCATAATCTTGCCCATAGTTCTTTTGGATGCTTAATCCAACGCCACCAAATCTTGGTGCCCATGAATTCATTTAGCATGCACAGATCATGAAGACCAAGGCCCCCATTTAGCTTTGGTTTATAGACTTTGTCCCAGCTGACCAAGGCCCATTTTTTCTCCAACCAGTGACCTTGCCAGAGAAATTTTCTTTGTAGATTGTGAATGGTTTTAATAATACATTGAGGGGTAGCCAGGGAAAAAAAAAAGATAAATAGGGATAGCTTGAAGGACAGATTTTATGAGCATGAGGCGACTCACTAGGTTTAGTGTCCAGGAGGTCCAGGAATTCAATTGATTGGTTAAAGATTGAATGAGAGAATCCCAGGAGATATTTATGGCTATTGAATCTCCGAGGGGAATGCCAAGGTAATTGGATGGAAGGGAGCTCCAGAGAATGCTTAGTAGTCGAGAGATATGAAGTTGAATGGCCAAAGGAGTATTGAAGAAAAAAAGCTAGGATTTGGCCAGATTGATAGAGGTGGCTGAGGCCTCACTAAAATCCAAAAGGATGGTCTTTAGTTTTAGAGCTTCTTGAGCAGTTGACGTTCCCATTAACATGGTATCATCCACAAATTGGTTTTGGGATGCAAGTTGAAGTCCATGAAGGGGAAGGTCGTGGAGAGAACCATCTACGATGGAGGATTTAATGTACCAACTCAGTCCCTCTTCCATGATGACAAAGAGGAAGGGGGAAAGGGGATCACCTTGGCATATTCCTCTAGAAGGGGGAAAAGGCTTGGAGGGTACGCGATTGACAAGAATGAAAAAAAAGGTTGAGGAGGTGAGGTTAAGTATCCAATTAACCCAATCAGTGTTGAAACCAAAAGCCAAGAGAAGAGATTGGATATATTACGAGTTGAGGTGGTCAAAATCTTTTAAAAGATCAAGTTTAATGAGCATACATGGAGTTCTGGTGGATTTGAGTGGATGAATCAACTCATGTACTAATATGACAATGTCCATTATTTGGCGTCCCTCAACATAACCTGACTGCTCTTTAGAGATGATGAAGGGAAGAATAGGCTTGAGTTGAAGGGAAATTACTTTAGTAATGATTTTGTAGATCACGTTGCACAAAGCGATAGGCCTAAATTGTTGCGGATGAGAAACCCTTTCCTCCTTGGGAATAAGAGTGAGAAAGGTGGCATTGAGAGTTGATAGTACCTTTCTGGAAGTGCGAGATTCCTCAACTAGTTGCCAGACCTCCTACCTAACCATTGACCAACAATAATGGAAGAAATATGTTGTGAAGCCATCCAGTCCTGGTGCTTTTCACACTGGCATCTCCTTGATAGCCTGATCCACCTCTTTAATTGTGATGGGACTCATGAGTGCTTCATTTTGCTCCTTGGTGATGAGAGTGGGAATGTGCCTAGTAATATTGTTTATGGCTGGAGTTTTGTGAGGGACCAGTTCAAAAAGAAGAATCATGTAGTAGTTAACAAGTTATGTCTCCATCCCTTCGTGATCCATGATTGGTTTCCCTGCATCATTTTCTAATTTGGTGATGCGATTTACATATCCCATGTGTATCATGGGTCAGTGGAAGAATTTAGTATTTTTCTCCTTCCTTTAGCCATTATACTCATGATTTTTGTGTCCAAAGGATTTCCTCTTGTTTGTATCGTTCCTCTAGTTGTTGTTTGAGAAGATCCTCCTTAGCATGCAAAGAATCTTACTAGCCTCGAGAGATGAGCTCCTTTTGGATTTCCTCCAGGCATTGTTCTAAAGATCTATGGGCTTGAAATATGTCGCCAAAAACATTTTTGTTCCACTCTTGAAGATGTTGTTTAAAGTTCTTTAGCTTTTGTTGGAATCTATACATTAATGTGTCATGAGAGATTGTTGCATTGGTCCACCATGTGTTGGAGAGTTCCTAGAAATCCGGATGAGATAGCCAAAAAAATTCAAACCGGAAGGGCTTGAATTTGGGAGTACTAACAATGTCGATCCAAAGTTGAACTGGCTAGTGATCTGAGCCAGACTTTGGGAGAATACTTGCTTCAATTAAGGGGTCGTCCAACATCAAGGTTTTCGATATGAGGAATCAGTCCAGGTGACAGGCCACATCATGAGCACCAGAGCGTCTGTTAGTCCATGTGAAGGTACCATTTCGTGCTTCAATGTCTATTAAGTGAAGATCTTCTATTGTGCTCTAGAAAATTTCATTGTCCTTATCCAATCTTCTAATGCTGCCTCGCTTTTCCTCCACTATGAGGATAATGTTGAAGTTGTCGCCTAAGATCCATTTTTTATTTCCCACCAAGTTGCCAATATCTGAAAGGCATTTGTTACTATCCCTACCTTGCTAGAACCAATGGCTCTATAATGAGCAGAAAACATCTAAGCCATAGAATAGTTTTTTTCTAAGATGGCAGTTGCAGGGTTCCATAAAATGGCAATGCCCCTTGTCGCCCCTTTGGAGTCATTGTAAACAAAGTTGCTATGTTTCCAACAACGCTTAAAGACGTCTTCTGCAGTGTCCCCTACGCATTTCGTTCTTGGAGGAAGAGGATGTCCAGATCTTTTGCCATTATATAGTTTCGAAGAACCCTTTGTTTAGTTCTTCCGTTTAGGCCTCTAATATTCCAAGAGAGAATGTTCATGATGATAGGGGGTGGGGGGGAGAGAAGAAACCCTTAGAGAGCCTTTGAATCTGACCTGAGTTGATCATGAAGCTTCCTACCTCTCGAATAAGTTGTTGTGCTAATTTACACCCTCGTCGTTTCCCTTCCCTTGACATTCTTTTGGGGTCTTTTCCGAAATCTGATCTAATGCTTAGTTGAGATGTTGCGTCGGTCGTTGAATCAATATAGACTTTTTGTACCTTGCGAAGTTTCTCTAGAGGGATTGATTGCAATTCCTTCCTGTTGTAGGCTTCCTCCATCTTTTCTAGGTCAATGTTAGGTAGTTCTTTTTCATCTAAAGTCATGTCTGTGTCTCCCCCCTCGTCTGCAAGTTGTTCAACGTCCATTCATGTAGTAGAGACAGGTTGTGCACTCTGTTCCAAAACTAGAACCTGAATCTGCTTGTTTTTACCTTTTGTGTTGCTTTAGTTATCATGTTGGTAAGGGTTTTCAAACTCTTGGGAGTTCGACCGCTGATTTAAAATTTCAAAAGACTTGCTGGTGGAGGGTTTTTTGTTTGGTCCTTGACTTGTTTTTCTGGGATTTGGTTTCTTTCGTCCTGAGACCTGGGTGAAACCATATTTTTGTTTATTGTTCTCATCCTCCAATGGCCGCGCTAGAATGTTTAGAGGACAATCTCTGAATAAATGACCATGCTTATGGCATTTCCTACAACGGAAGGGTATATGCTCATAGTCAATGGTTTGAGTCCATTCTTCATCCTAGTATTCAAGGGTTAAGGAACTCGACAAGGATTTTGAGACATTCATGTAGACACAAATACGAGCATAAGAGGTATACCTTCTCAGATGGGTAGCTTCTGAGGATTTTACATACCTACCCAAGGTGTTGCCAATGCCCGTGAGGATTTCTTCCAGCCAGAATTCCTGAGGAAGGGAATAGAGGTGAATCCAGACGGGTGCAAAGGAGAAGTCCTCTTTTTCAGGATTGAAACGGTCTGTCGAGAATCTTAGATATAGTTCTGATGAGTTAAAAAAATACGGTTTGTTTTCAAAGACTCGGTCTTTGTCCTCCAGATTGAAGAAAATGATTGTGAAGAAGCTTTTGGAGCTTAGCTGAAGATCATAATGACCTTTGGGGTTCCACCCTATTTTGATCTATCGCATAAGATCCCACTCAGAGGGCCAAAGGCCCAAAACGTTTCCTATGAGGGCATGTTCCTTCATAAATTGAGTGTTTTCTCCCACTCTTGCCGAGTTTATCACATATCTTGGAGCAATGGTTGTCTGTGGAATGCATTTCCCCAGCTCCCATATGTGAGTCTCTTTTGGATGAGAGGTTTCTGCTTCCACGTTCATGGCCTTTCCAAACCTCTACTCCTCTTGCAAGATCTGCTCTTTGAGATGAGGTGATGGCTCAAAGGGCGACCGCTTGCTTCTTGCTCCTCACTGTTCGTTAACCACCACATTACTGTATGAGGGGGTTTGCACCCCTTTGTCGTTTCCATGAGGGTTCCTTCAGTAGCTTAAACCTCACGACCTGCTTTCTACTGTGATCAATCTAAGAAGTCTAGAGATCTAGTGCCTTGCGTACATCAAAACCCTAGCTATATGTTTGCACATAAGATTCATCCCCCTTGTTTGTCTATATCATTACCTAAAATGTGCACTATTGGCCATATCATAAATAAATTTTTTATTATTAATTATTCTAATCTACTTTAAAAACAATTTACTTATTTCAATATAATATAATAATTTTATTCTCATTTAAAATAATAAAAATCATTCCACCAAATATTCAAATCACTCCTACCAAACAATTAAAAAGATACCTTGGTTCTCTAGATGCCATGACTTGATACTCGTAATTCCCACACGAGATGGATCCATCCCCTTGAATAATGCGCATATCAATAGTTCATAACAATAGATTAATACGTACGGTTGTATATTTAGGACACAGTGTCCAGAGTAATCCGAATCTTGATAGTGAGTCTTCCTTTGATGACACGCATGTCAGGGTTTTTTTTCCTTTTGCCACGAAGGATGTCTATATAAGGCAAGTGGCTGTTGTTGGCAGAACTCTATCGTCACACAATCATATCCGTGGTAAAACCAAGTAGGGTTACCCACCCAAGAGGTCAATCCCATTAGTACACGATAGCCATCTCCTAACAAGCCGAGGGGTCAATCCCATGAGTACACGTTAGCCATTGCCCAGACAAGCCGAGGGAATTCACAATTAAAATTCCCAAAGATTCATAAATCACCGAGATAGAAGTTCTCACTATTTTGTTGTAATTCAAAAACCAGATAAATAGAGGAGGGATGGAGATAATGTGTTCAGTCTGCTTGTGAATTATTTCTGGAGGTTCAAGTGGGTTGGTGATTGTGTTCATGAAAATTGCTGTTTTCTGAAGAGGGGAAGAGATGGGTTTTGTTATCAATATTGTATTATATTGTGTATTGTTTTTGGGATTGAATGGCGTTCTTCTATATGCTCGCCCAGATGATGAATTTGTTGGTAATAATGTTATTCGGATGCCCATTTACAAACAAGAACGACACCCATCTGAGAGCAAAGAAGAAGATGAAGGTGGTAGCATCAGTACCAGGTGGGCTGTTTTACTTGCTGGTTCCTCTGGCTATGGCAACTACAGGCATCAGGTATCTTCTCTCTCACATTTTGTTTATGTTTATCTTTANCGACACCCATCTGAGAGCAAAGAAGAAGATGAAGGTGGTAGCATCAGTACCAGGTGGGCTGTTTTACTTGCTGGTTCCTCTGGCTATGGCAACTACAGGCATCAGGTATCTTCTCTCTCACATTTTGTTTATGTTTATCTTTATAACTTTCTTGAGTACTTCTTGCAATATCTATTTGGTTTATAGAATCCCTTTTACCAAATGGAAAATGGAATTTGATCAGAATTTTATGATAAATTCATTTAAAAAAAAGCCTCTTTCCCCAAAATCAGAATAAAAAATTCAATTGAATCAGTTTCTAGTAAATAAATTGATAAAAAGCTGACCCCTTGGTAAAGCTGGGGAACCCACCAGGTTTCAGTTCCCGCCATGTACATGTTAGCTCATCGGGGGCGGCCATTGCGGCATAAGCCTGCCGGGTTTACGGGTAGGACATTGGGATCCTATTCAAGATTGCCATCTCCGCTCATTCCCCTGGTGTTTCTAGGACGGTGTTCATCAAGAGTCAAAGGAAGCAATGGTTAAATTTGAAGTGTTTGTTTCCTAGAGTCAAAGGAAGCTTTGTCAAGCTTTGTCAAAAATTTAAAGATTGTTAAATTTGAAGTGTTTGTTTCTGTGATTAGTACCTTGTTTACCAAATCAAAAGCAAAAATAAATTCAATCAGAATTTAATCAAAATTTTTAATAAATCTCGTGATAAGAGTTTGTTTATATGGTCGGTTGGGCTGTGGTAGAGACTGGAGAGGTATAATCGTGCTTGCACGATGACCTACGTTAAAATACTGGCTGGTGTACATAATACACCAATGGGGTTTCGTCGCCCTTGAGTTTCTCCAAGTACAAATAATAATAATAATGTCACCCCAATAGATAGTCCTTTTGCTTCACCAGGGGAAAAACAAATCTTGTCACTCCATTACTAGAATGGAGTTCAAGAGTTCCTATTTTGCCTTTGCCTCTTTTAAACAAAAGGGCGTTTCACTAGAGAGAAAAAAGTAAGGTACATAACAAAAAGAGTTTGCTTCTGTGATTCAATGGGATCTCCTTTCCTAAAAGTTAGCTTCTGTGATCGATAGAAGGTTTGATGATTTAATTGGATTTGATAAAGATGATTTAATTGGATTTGATAAAAAATGGGTTTCAAGAGTTTGTTTTTGTGATTGTGGTTGATAGAAGGTTTGATTGATTTAATGGATAGAAGGAGAATGATTTTTTCGTTGTATAAGATAAGTAAGGATCTGCCTCCAAATGTCATCAACTGCCAATGGTATTTGATGGGTTACACTACAGATCTATTTCAATTGTGTGAACGAGGAACTCTTTTTTCTTACACATATGACGCCTTGCTCTGTAGGCCGATGTCTGCCATGCATACCAAATATTAAGGAAAGGTGGACTGAAAGAGGAGAATATAATAGTGTTTATGTATGATGATATTGCTAATAACAGTGACAATCCTCGGCCGGGGACTATCATTAACCATCCTAATGGAAAAGATGTCTATGCAGGTGTTCCAAAGGTGTGTTTTTCTCTCTCAGAGCTAATGGGTTGATGATGATATTATCTCCATTTTCTTGGTTGAATAATTAGTAGGGAGAATTTATATCAGATTCTGTTCTGCTGATTTGGATGTTTTTACATTTATCTTGCAGGATTATACAGGTGATAATGTTAATGTGAACAACTTCCTTGCTGTCCTCCTTGGAGATAAAAGTTCAGTTAAGGGGGGAAGTGGAAAAGTTGTTGACAGTGGCCCAAACGACCACATTTTTATTTACTACTCTGATCATGGAGGACCTGGAGTGCTTGGTGAGTAGTAAATGCACATATGATATTCCTTGTCATTTGATCTCTATTCTAGTAGTCTAGAACTTAACAAGTCACCTAACACTCCATAGGCTGTTCATTGTCTAATTTAGAACATGACGGTAATTGGAATGTACCTAATAAGAGCTATTGGAAAGTTACCATTTGAAATGTGTTGTCAATGCTTTCTGCTTTCTATCATGCTGTCCCAGATAGAATTTTTCCATTGTTTTGGTCACTATCATGCTATTGAACCTTTCTTTATTTGAAAGTGCTTCGAGAAATACATCTTGATGGACTGCACCGCATAGAGCTGACTTGTCTCTATTCTACGAAAATTGCCCTCATCTCTTTGGTTTGTGTAGACCAGTGCATGAATGGAACCCTGGTGGACAGCTTAAATACACCTTATTGCACCACATAGAGCTAACTTTCATCGGCTTAGGTGCCAGGTCTCTATTCTACGAAAATTGCCCTCATCTCTTTGGGTAGTGTAGACCATTGCATGAATTGAACCCTGGTGGACAGCTTAATACCCAGTCAACCTCATAAGTGAAGCAAGACCCCGTTGGTCTCACGATTGAAGTTTTATCTAACTTGCACCAAATTACAAACTTGAAGGCATCTATTTTTATTTTGCTTAGCTTCTGTTTAACATACCTAAATAGAGTATATATGCGACAATTTCTTTGTTTCTTTCATTTTTGAGGCTGTGTTCCATGTTCAACTGCTACAATTTTGAGAATCAGATTTTGATCTCAAACCTTTGGCCTAACCTTATGACACATAAGCTTTTCCTATATTTTTCTATCTAGAGAAACCCTACTTTTTCCTGCATCGTATGTTTGCAGGCAGCTGAATACCCATTCCCATTACCCCTGTCATCCTTATTCGAATATCATTCTTTGTGGCATGGTTTGCAGGTTTAATTTTATCTGATTTTCTGCTACTATTTATCTGGGGTTCTTTGCAATGATTATTTTGTCAGTTTGGTATTTATTTGGAATTTTTACCACTGATTATTTTCATTTTGGAGCTCGTTATAATGTGTGTTTGTAAATTGCAATTTGAGATACTTTTGCTGGAAATGTATTTCTTATCTGATTTTGGTCAAAACTTAGATTTTACTTCATTTGTCCAATTTCACCTGCTGCACATATAGTAATGTCAATGGTGAGTTTGATTGCAGGGATGCCTATTCCTCCTTATCTCTATGCACACGACCTTGTTGAAGTTTTAAAGAAGAAACATGCTGCTGGTGCATACAAGGAAATGGTGAGAAAAACTCTACCAACCCCATGTTATTCTTTTCTGTCTCATTTATCTCTACATGTGGGTTCAATATTTTCTGAATTGTTTGTATGATTAGGTCATTTATATTGAAGCATGTGAAAGTGGAAGCATTTTTGAGGGCCTGCTACCAAAGGGCCTGAACATCTATGTTACAACAGCAGCAAATGGAGAGGAAAGTAGCTGGGGAACTTACTGTCCTGGAATGTACCCTCCTCCTCCTCCAGAATATGAAACGTGCCTTGGAGATTTGTATAGTGTTGCCTGGATGGAAGATAGGTTTGACTGAAATGCCACCAAATTATATTATGATAACAATCTTTTTCCATTTCGATGCTTCTTATCGACTGAGACTGTGTGCTGACTTTACTTTTATTTTGCAGTCAAAAACACAACTTGAAGACTGAAACTATAAAGCAGCAATATCAATTGGTAAGTGGGTTTGAATTTCAGAAACTTCTTATTAACTAATATAATTGTTGTCAGATCAATATATTGAATGTTTGATATCGTAATTTATATCAGATGATTCTATGAGAGTCTATTTAGTCAGTTTCCCAACCAAAACCCTTGATCCAGTTATATATCATCCTTTCACTTGCCCATCCTCTTGCAACCAAGTGATAAAGGGCATAGTGTAGGCTGGTGCAAGCTCTTTTCACTTGCCCATCCTCTTGCAACCAACCTATAAAGGGCATAGTGTAGGCTGGTGCAAGAAAAGTAGGAAGACTGCACTTTTATTTTTGAATGAGGGGTTCAAATCTAGTCCATGTGTATATGGTGTTGATACATTAGACGCTATCAGAATCCATTACTCAGTTTGAGTGGTTATCTCTGAGCTTGATCCTCATCTCTTCGTCCAATCCAAAATAAAGAGCATAGCAAGGGCTGACAGAAGTTAAATGTCATTTAGAAAGACTACTATTTCTCCTTTCCTAAGTAGGGGTTAAAATCTTCTTATTTTGAACATAGTTACCATACTCGTACATGCTGTGGTAGGTGAGTATTTAGACAAATACTTGCCCAAGAGCCATACTGGCCATACTTGGGAGTACTTGTCACTCATAGTCTCGCAACTATGATCTCAATTGTCCATAGATATTTAGCCTTTATGCTTCTGATTGTTTACGTTGTCTTTGTTCTTTTGTTCATATTGTAATGTAGAAATGCCTTTTGCTCTATCCCATATTTCGTTGTCTAATTTGGAACTTATTGGTGCTTTTCGCCATTTTATACGTTTATATTGACGAGGTGGGATTTTACAGGTAAAATTCAGGACATCAGACCATAATACATACCAGGCTGGATCTCATGTGATGCAATACGGTGACATACCTATCAGCAAAGAGCATTTGTTTCTATACATAGGATCTGACCCGGCGAATGCCAATGCTACTTTCATCTATGACAATGGTTTTCCAGAATTCCCTGATGAGAAGGACGTGAGAGCTGTAAATCAACGAGATGCAGATCTTCTCTACCTATG
>ML783266.1:565078-588809 GCA_009831015.1 Picea engelmannii | reverse complement strand
GCTCCCATTCTTTCAACAAGATATTGCCCCTGGTCTGCTCTGAGATGGGAAAACTGGAACTACTACTTATTTCCTTTCTCATCGTGGCTATAATAGCCTCCTGGAACGTAACCCGAGCCGCTCCGACTTCCCTTTCTCTGAGAGAGAGGTTCTCCAATATCTGATCAATGAGTTGGCAGCTACTTTGAATCGTTTCTATTTTAACAAGCAGACCTTGTTGCGCCGCCGATAACCTTTTTCTGATTTCTATTGCTTGGGATTGAAATATCCCGATATCGATTACTTGGCTTTCGACTAATTCTAATTTGGCCCGAAGCTGCTCTAACAATTCTCCTTGCTGGACTATTTGTATCTCGCTGGTCTGAACCATTAGCTGTGACTGTTCGAGATCAACTTTGAGTCGCTCGATTTCATTTTGATCATCTATTCTAGATTGCTCCAAAGTTGCATTCGCCCGATCTTTGGCAGCAACTTCTGTTGTAGCTAGTTTAGCCTCTAATGTCTTGATTAGACGATTTTTTCACTTCAGTTGATCTTTTAAGGGCCCGACTGAATATTGGTTTGTCGTAGCGAAAGCACCCAATGTTCATGCTATTTGGGTTGCAAATTCTTCTTTCTTCATGGTTCTCCCATCGGTTATAATTTTAAATTTCTTGGATACAGTAACTGCCTCTTGGTAGAGTTCTTGTTTCACGACAACCTTTCTCTTCTTATCGAAGAAGAATTCATTCGGAGGTAGCTCTTCCACTGATATGGGTGCTAATTCTTCACCAAAAATCCAACCTGCGTCTGGTATTCCCTTTGTTGACTGCAGGGGAGTAACAGAAACAATGGGATTACTGACCTGTTTAGATGATTTCCCTGGAGTAACCACTGAAGTTGGCTCGCTTGGAGGATCGGAAGCCTCGACTTCCTGTTTCGGGCCCCCAACTTGCTCTTCTTTCTCCTGTTGTTCTTCTTGGTCGGGTGCTGAATCTTTGGAGCCTTCGGCCTTTGCTTTCTGCACCTCTACGGTTGTTGGATTTTCACCCCGTAATACTGGGGGAAGGCAGCTCCGCCTATGTTCTTGGAACTTGAAAACATCAGCCCTCTCTTCGGGCGACGGGGCTTGTATCCGAGCCAAAACCTCGGCATATGATCTCGCGCCTCAGAAAATATCATCATGAGGCGAATTCTCGTGCTCAAACCTTTTAAGGCCACAACTAGCTAAGTGATTACTTATGACCCTCTGTGGGTCGTGTTTCTTGAATTCAATATTGACTAATTTTATATCATCTAAGGCGGTTTTTTCCTCGGCCTTTGCATGCCCGAAATCTAATAAAGAATAGGTGTTTAAATGAATGGGGAAAGGTGGCCATACCTTCTTTGAAAACCCCTTCAGCTTTTTACTTATGCCACCAATCATGGTTTGCATGGCGATCTCGCGACAGGCCAACCTATCAGATATAAATAATGGTAGAGCATGTGGAGGGACAGAAGCGTCGAAAACCCTGATGTATGAAAACTCTTCCTCCATGTACCAGTCGGCCACCCTGCTTAAATTGGCCGTAATGCTATCCAAGTTCTGGGGCGGTGGATTACCGAAGATGGCGACATGCATCGGTACCATTACCCAATTGAAGATTTCATATATAAAATCTGAAGCTTTATTTTCCCAAAGCTTAGAATGATAGACATGGATAGGCTTAGTCTCTGATGGAGCCCAGCTCCAACTCATTAAGGGAAAAGGTGTCGTGGAACAGATGGCGTCCATGATGTATGCAGACATAAAAAATGAGGTGGCTTTCCCACTTGCCCTCTGCGTCCGATATTCTGTAATCCGACTGGTCAGACTATCTGATAACAGTTTGGCCCTGTCGAAAGAAGAGCCTTCTGCTACTGTGTGCATCAGAGGCACCCATGGGAGTAAAAAATGTGCGGTGTCTTCCCTCCTGTACAATCTACAGGTCATCATCACTACGTATTTGAACTGTGGTTCCAAAGAGGATATGGAATAAATTCCATTGTTGTCTGCCCTGAATTTCGCTGGGTGTGAGACCCAATCCTTGATCAAATCAGATAAGCTTTTCCCGTATTGCTCGTACTCCTTATGTTTAAAATCCTCTAGGAACTCTGCATTGTATGTGAAGTTCGACGTGGGTGGCAATTTGTACATCGCCTGTAAGTTTTTTGGTCTAAAGGTCCCGACAGTGACCTTCTGCTCGCTGATGATGGTTCTAGTAGGGATATCTACATGATCTAGTGCCCATCGGATCATGTCATAGTAAGGCAAAAGACGTGGCCTGGCCGCTACTTTGTGCATCTCTGCCTGGACAACGATCTTGTATTTGGTAGTCATGTCATCTTTCTCGTTGTCACTGGAATCGTCCGAGCAATTCACCACATCTGATTGCAAAACCTCTGAGATGTATGACCAGGTTCGTACGGAATTGACGCTTCGAGGTGAAGTATCTGAAACATTATCGGAGCCTTGTCCCGAAATCTCAGCACTTGTCTTGGACGCTTTTTGCGGGGCCATGACAGAAGATTGTGACTTGGCTCTCCTGCAATAAAAATGCGTATACATACAGAGATCAGTTTGCTGAGAAAAACTTATCTGCGCGGGATAGAAATGACCTTTATGAATAGAAAGGAAAAAAATCTATATCTTCGATCATTTAAAATCTAGGTGTCTTTATGAACAGAACGGTCAAATCATATTTAGAGACAGATTTAGCAATAAAGATCCTATCCTTACTTGTCGTTTCGCCTCATTTCCAATTAATGCCATAAATTTCGACGGTTCGTGACACAAGGTGGCGCAAGGAAATTTAAAATTACCTCGTAGACTGTGCATATTATTATTTGTATTGAACACTGATTAAGTTGGCTTAGTTTTTTTATTAAGCTTACTTAAACTTTAATCATCCTTTCGACGTTCGCCGTATCGAGAATTTTCACTCTAACCTTTCGAGCCTCTAAAACCTGAGATCGCGATGATTAGATTTAGTTAAGCAAGGATGTAACCAGGATTAAGTGTTTAATTAATCATGTTTTAATATATATCGTGACTTCGCGGCTCGGGGCTTCGAGGGTAAAATTTCTGGTAGGAGCGCTAGTCGAGTCACGAAATCCCGAGATCACTATGATGTTATTTATTTAAACCAGAAGGTAAATCAGATTAAGTGTTTTAATTAATTATGTTTGAGCAACATCGTGACTTCGCCACTCAGGGTTTCAAAGGTATAGTTTCCGGGAGGAACGTATGTCAAGTCGCGAAATCCCGAGAGACTTTAACCATGGTCAAAACTAATCACCTTGGACATTAACCCGGGTTACTTATGTGAAAGTCTCGCGGCTTCGTCTTTCGGGGTTATGACGGTAATGTTTTAGGAGAGAGTGAACGTCGAGACGCGAAATCCCGACAGCACTTGACTGGGGTTTAAAGAATTTTACTCTCGACTTTCCCCTGAGGTAAGCTTTTAAAACTTTTCGCAACCTCGCACATCGGGGTTTGTAAATCTTGTGACTTGTGACTCCCGAAGAGCGATATTCCGAGGTACCAAAAGTAAAAACTTTCGTTTAACGATATAAAGTGGTAAGTTATGAAACATAACATCCTTCACTATTTCGCAAGTCGAGACTACTGAGATTTTCAGTAGGTAAATGTCACGAAGCGAAAAAGAACTCAAAAACCAACATTTGACCTTAAAAAATACACTTAAACCAGTTGAAAAAGGCGGCTCCAACACCACGTATTATGTCAAGAGCATAAAGAAGACATGAAGTTTCAGGAAAGTTATTTGAACCCAAGGACTCAGATCTGGAATAAGGGAAGAACACAACTCCACAAAAAATGAAATTCGGAAAAAAGAGGAAAGCTATGTAAACAGGAGGACAGGTCGTGCATAGGGTCGGATTTGGTGTTATCCATACAGAAATCACCTAATCGAACCCTTAACCTACAAAAACAACAAAACCTAATCATTATTTAAAGCAACACTAAATGAAAACCTGTCAAATTCCCTGGAATAGTTCTCCAGTTTCAACTCCAGTAAACAAACCCTTCACCATGTCCCAGGCTCACCCCAACGGCTTCAGCAGCTCCAAATGCTCTAGATGAAGCACAATGCCAAGTTCTGCATTACATGAGAGTGAATATGGAGCTGATGGGGGGGCATAGCAATGGGATGTCACATTGGTGAGCTATTATGGCAGGCTTGCTAGATGGATGTGAGAGACCTTGTCAGAGAAAGTCAGACAGGAGGTTATACATTGGGGATGACATGCAATGGAAGGAGTCTACCCATAACTTAGAGGAGTCTTTAAGGCAAAGTCCACATGGTGGATAATGGTTGCCTTGACATAGATCTGAAGGGCATCTAAATTGATGAAAGACTTGCTAGAATGAGGAGTTTGCATCTCCTCTTAACAATTAGAATGAGGAGTTTGCATCTCCTCCTAACAATGAAAATGAGAGGGACTGGATTGGACTGGACTTGTTAGTATGCAATGTTGATTAATTAATATCGATCAACAAATTGAAATAATGGTGTTTGCTCTCTAACCACATAAGTAGCTCTTGATACAATGGGGAGCTTAAACTCTTACAGTTTGAAGATTGAAGAAGAATTACAAGTTCACTTCTTACATGAAAACATGAAGTTTTAGAATGAATAAGGGAATAGATGAAGAATTACAAGTTCACTTCTCACATGAAAACATGAAGTGTTTGAATGAATAAGGGAGTAGATGAGTAGTGCAATATCCATGTCCAGCTATCAATATGTACTGCCAGAGGAAACTGGAAACTTCCTCCTCCATTTGGTGTGCAATAATACATTTTCCCAATTCCATTTAGTCATATTACCAGATCCACCTCCTCCCCTTGCCCTATGGCTATTAAGGACATCATACCGCTGGCTTTTGCAACACATGTCAACAACTGCCATGATATCAATGATGCGGAGTCTAGACTACCAAATCAGAATTGTCACAGGGCCTTGTCAAAATTCAACATTAACATTAATTTCACCACTTAATTAATGTAAATACATTTAACGTGTAGGAACTCCTGGAAAACGGAAAATAAATGCCAAAATTCAACATTAACATTAATTTCACCACTTAATTAATGTAAATACACTTAACACATAGGAATTCCTGGAAAATGGAAAATAAATGTTAGTTGCATGAAACTTTTTGGGAAATTTTGCAAGCAAATTGTAATGTACCCAACCCAACCACCATGGTTGGGTCACGCCATGCAAAGACACTCAATTACATTCTGATACCACTTTGTAACGTATCCAACCACCATGGCTAGGTCACCCCACACAAAACTCTCTCATTATCAACTCTGATACCACTTTGTAACGTACCTAGCCTCCAACTAAGCAACATTACATGCAAAATACATATAAAAATGAAACTCCTGCTAACTAAAGCAATTCTTTTATTGTCAGTCGATTTCCTGTAGCTTTCAACTACAAATTTAAAATAGATTTAGCTATTGTCTATAACCATAAAACATATGCATCTAAAGCATGCTAATAATCAGCAAGAAAGTGACTAAATTGCTTATTACAACAACATATAAGTCAAAGTTCATGCACAACAATAACACATGTAAATAACTCAATACAAGATAAAAACACTTATCTTTAAACAAGAATTGTGCAACCAACTGCTTGGGACAGATGTTCCACCCAACCATAGACTGACTGTTCCAAATCTCAACAACCAGTCAAGCTCGTTTTAAAATAATAGGTGTGCACATTTTCACCATAGACAATATCACTATATTGTTACCCAACCATAGCCACAAGGCCACCCTCAAGCACCTTAACCTTGACAAATAGAATAATTCTAGAAGCAAACACTAGAACCAATAACCAACCAAGGTAGCGTACCTCTCTCCAAAGCTAGCGTACCAAGAAGAGAATCCAAACCATAAGCCAAAGACCAAATCACTACTGCAACAACTGCATCTCTCCTCCAGTTATGCGCACCACTAGTCCTTATGAGGTTGTGAGTGAGTGCGTCCAAATGAGCTCAAGCGCCCTCTATTTATAGTGTTTCAGGTCAACTAACTGGGCCGACTTCTCTTCTTAGAGGATAATACTTTAATATAAATTATTCTATTGAGCCGACTTGTCTTTTAAGTTTTTTATTCATCCGTTAGTGTTTTTCTAGCTTTTCGAAATATTCTAATCTCGTCAAAGGTTACATGTGGAGGTTAATACCTCTCGCAGCTACCCTAACATCAACACTCCCTCCTAGCTAGGGAGGTATTAATGGTAATGGTCTTGAGCACAAACAAACCATTATGTTGGTAGCATCATCATAGCCACACAGGCTATCTCATGATTACATAAATCAAACCACGAGCAACATCATTACTATCCACCTAGCTGAAAATCATCTCCGACACTAGTGGTAGTCTCCATGGCAATTAGATAGTAGCATACAACTACTACAAATCCATCTAATAGAACACAACTGTGTCTATCCATAGTAGTACACAACTATTGTGCCAGGAGTGGAGTGGAGTGGTAGAGAACCAGCTGGACGAACTCGATTGCTCATTACATTATGTACTGTCTTTGCATACATGGCTGCCAAGAATACAATGCAGATCCATGTGGAAAATATACCAAATAAGTGTCTGTGGCCATGAATAGGCAAATACAAATGTGGTTATATGCCAAAAGTTGTCATAGTCATGAACAAGGCCCAATGAAACTAGTCTCAAAATCAAACTAAAGATATTTGTATGCTATGGAGTACAATCTGATCTCCCATGATTACTGGATTCAAATAGGTGCTCGTCCAATGAAAGGGAAGCAACAACTCAGGAAAACTGCAGCCACATAGTGATGTTTTCAAGTCTTCTACACTATCTGCCAAGGGTGCAAGTCTACATCATGTGAATAAAGGAGTTGAGGTCGAACACAATGAGACATCGTTTGATTACCGGTCATTGATGTATACCGTTAACAAACACGAGACAACCTACCAATAATGAAAGTAGGTATCAAGGCACCGAGTACATTTCTACAAGTACGAATAAAGGAGTCGGTGTCGAACACTTCAGAAATCTATTGATCAAGAGACATTGATGTATTCTCATCTGTCAATGGCGAGAGAGCCTGCCACTAATGACTGCAAGCCTCAAGGTACTCATAAAACTCTAGGTCCCATATTGAGAATAAATGAGCTGAAGTCGATGGAAAGAGACCATTTGAAAGAAGAGCATTAAAACATCTCTCATCAGTCAACACGAGGAATAAAGCAAAAGATTCATGATTTGGTGGAGATCGGACGAAGAACATGTTCACGAACCAACGACCCTGTGCGTCTTTTGCGAGTACCAAATGCAATCGGTATAGGAGAAATACCCCATGAATAACATCCAATGATGAAAACTGATGACAAAGGCGAGGAAACCACCAATAAGGCTAATGGCATCCAAGACACTGCACGAATCCCAAAGTGTGAATAGATGTGTTGCCGTCGAACACAAGGGAAGCCACCCAATCAGCGACCAATGGTGAAATTTCGATTGTTGGGTTCAAGGTGACCTACTGATGATGCAAGTAGGGCCAGGGTGCATGATAAGAGCATAATATCATGTGATTCTGAGACAATCTGAGGGTATGGCCGACATGCAAAGTCAAGATTTCTGAGGAGTGGCCGACACAGGTTGATAGACTTCCTTTGAACAAGAGCATGAGATATATGGTGGACCCTGGTAGCATAGACTCAATGATGTGTCTGTTAGATGCAGGAGGCATCAATAACGTTCTCTATAGGGACTCGAAGAGTAACCAGTTGGTAGAGAAAACTCTGTAACGAGATCAGCTTCCTAAGGCCATGCTAAACCCAAAATTATGATGACACAAGGACTCAATAATTTTGTTCTCTGTTCAAAGGCGACACGACTGCTGCCAATTATAATATAGTACTCCCTTTCCGCCTGTCTTTTTTTGTTTTTTCATAACAAATGAATGCTATGATACAGAGGAGGAAATGAGTGTCGCAAGTAAGCAAAACTAGTTCCAGTAGTGGAACGTACCTATGCTCAATGCAAGGAAATGCATGCGGGAGATGGACATTCGGGGTGATGTTCCCTCCAGGGTATAGGGTGTCAAACTGCGAAGGATATAAACAAGGCTCTACTTGGTTGAGGATGCAAAAACTGCTTAGGCAATGGTTTATAACGCAAAGGGAGAACCGGCTAAAGGCTCAATACTGCAAGTTAGGGCATGAGATGCAATCGCAACTTAACGCCAAAAAATATCATTTTTTATGTCTTGTAGTCTACTTGATGTGGAAAAGGGGTAAACTTGTGCCAAATAGACGTCTTTCCAAATCCAATCTACGAGTGTGAAAAAGACAAGTTCACTCGGCAATCTTTTCTATTTTTGATAACGAGTCGGAAAAGAGCTTAACTAAACCTCATGACCTTTCAAATCCAATTTAACGAGTGTGAAAGGGACAAATCACTCGACAATATTTTTGGTTTTTTAGACGAGTCGGAAAAGAGCTTAACTAAGACTCACGACCTTTCAAATCCAATTTAACAAGTGTTAAAGGGACAAATCACTTGGCAATCTTTTTGGTTTTTAGACGAATCGGAAAAGAGATTAACTAAGACTCGTGTTGTTGTTGTCTTAATCAACATGTAAAGGGGGAGCCCAAGGCTCCCATCCCGGTCTTCTGCAGAAAGTTAGTATCTCACGGATAGCTGACAAAAGCTTGGGAAAACCCAAAGCTCTCCAAGTCGAGGAGGAGAAAGTGTTAACAGAGGATACAATTTCCGTGATGGTTCAAATAATGTATCTTAATGGAAAAGACATAGGTGGGGGTATGGGATGCCCCATCATGTCGTCCCAATCGAAGGAAACCTCGTCAGGACTTGGAGAGAGAGCATTCGGGGGAAGAATAAATCTCTCTCGTTCAGAAGGGGGAGGATTTGGAATGTTGATGACATGACTGAAAGGTGCATCTCTCTCTTCAGGGAGAGTAGGATTGACCAAAGATTTCATTGGTGTGGTCACTTCTTCCAGTATAGGTTGAAGAGGATGCATAGTAATGGGGGCAAGATGCGCTTCACCCTTGGCAAAGGGGGTGAGGTCGGGAGAGGATTGCGTCTCTCATCCAGTTATGCGCACCACTAGTCCTTATGAGGTTGTGAGTGAGTGTGTCCAAATGAGCTCTAGCGCCCTCTATTTATAGTGTTTTAGGTTAACTAACTGGGCCGACTTCTCTTCCTAGAGGATAATACTTTAATATAAATTATTTTATTGAGTCGACTTGTCTTCTAGGTTTCTTATTCATCCGTTAGGGTTTTTCTAGCTATCTGAAATATTCTAATCTCGTCAAAGGTTACGTGTGGAGGTTAATACCTCTCACAGCTACCCTAACATCAACACTCCCTCCTAGCCAGGGAGGTATTAATGGTAATGGTCTTGAGCACAAACAAACCATTCTGTTGGTAGCATCATCATAGCCACACAGGCTATTTCATGATTACATAAATCAAACCATGAGCAACATCATCACTATCCACCTAGATGGAAATCATCTCCGACACTAGTGGTAGTCTCCATGGCAATCATATAGTAGCATACAACTACTACAAAGCCATCCAATAGAACACAACTATGTCTATCCATAGTAGTACACAACTATTGTGCCAGGAGTGGAGTGGAGTGGTAGAGAACCAGCTGGACAAACTCGATTGCTCATTACATTCTGTACTTACTTTGCATACATGGCTGCCAAGAAGACAATGCATATCCATGTGGAAAATATACCAAATAAGTGTCTGTGGCCATGAATAGGCAAATACAAATGCGGTTATATGCCAAAATATGTCATAGTCACAAACACGGCCCAGTGAAACTAGTCTCAAAATCAATCTGAAGATATCTGTATACCATGGAGTACAATCTGATCTCCCATGATTACTGAAGTCAAATAGGTGTTGGTCCAATGAAAGGGAAGCAACAACTCAGGAAAGCTGCAGCCACGTAGTGATGTCTTCAAGTCTTCTACACTATCCGCCAAGGGTGCAAGTCTACATCATGTGAATAAAGGAGTTGAGGTCGAACACAATGAGACATCATTTGATTACTGATCATTGAGGTATACTGTTAACAAACACGAGACATCCTAACAATAATGAAAGTAGGTATCAAGGCATCGAGTACATTTCTACAAGTTTGAATAAAGGAGTCGGTGTCGAACACTTGAGAAATCTATTGATCATGAGACATTGATGTATTCTCATCTGTTAATGGCGAGAGAGCCTGCCACTAATGATTGCAAGCCTCAAGGTACTCATAAAACTCTAGGTCCCATATCCAAAATAAATGAGCTGAAGTCGATGGAAAGACACGTGCTGAAAGGAGAGCATTAAGGCATCTCTCATCAGTCATCACAAGGAATAAAACAGGAGCTTCATGATTTGGTGGAGATCGGACGAAGAACATGTTCACGAACCAATGACCCTGTGTGTCTTTCGCGTGTAACAAATGCAAGCAGTATACGAAAAATATGCTTTGAATAACAACCAATGATGAAAACTGCTGACAAAGGCGAGGAAACCACCAATAAGGCTAATGGCATCCAAGACACTCCATGAATCCCAAAGTGTGAATAGATGTCTTGTCATCGAACAAAAGGGAAACCACCCAGTCAACAACCAATGGTGAAATGTCAATTGTTGGGTTCAAGGTGACCTACCGATGATGCAAGTAGGGCCAGGGTGCATGATAAGACCATAGTATCATGTGATTCTGAGACAAGTTGAGTGTATGGATGACATGCAAAGTCAATATTTATGAGTGGCCGACACAGGTTGATAAACTTCCTTTGAACAAGAGCATGAGACATATGGTGGACCCTGGTAGCATAGACTCAATGATGTGACTATTAGATGCATGAGGAATCAATAACTTTCTCTATAGGGACTAGAAGAGTAATCAGTCGGTAGAGAAAAATCTGTAACGAGATCAGCTTCCTAAGGCCATGCTAATCCCAAAATTATGATGACACAATGACTCAATAATTTTGTGCTATGTTCAAAGGAGACACGATTGCTGCCAATTATAATATAGTACTCCCTTCCCGCCCGTCTTTTTTAGTTTTTTCATAACAAATGAATGTTATGATAAAGAGGAGGAAACGAGTGTCGCAAGTAAGAAAAACTAGTTCTATTAGTGGAACGTACCTATGCTCAATGCAAGGAAATGCATGCGGGAGATGGACACTTGGGGTGATGTTCCCTCCAGGGTATAGGGTGTCAAACTGCGAAGGATATAAACAAGGCTCTGCTTGGTTAATGATGAAAAAACTGCTTAGGCAACGGTTTATAACGCAAAGCGAGAACCTGCTAAAGGCTCAATACTGCAAGCAAGGGATGAGATGTAATCACAACTTAACGCCAAAAAATATCCTTTTTTATGTCTTGTAGTCTACTTGGTGTGAAAAAGGGGTAAACTTGTGCCAAATAGACGTCTTTTCAAATCCAATCTACAATTGTGAAAAAGACAAGTTCACTCGACAATCTTTTCTATTTTTGATAACGAGTCGGAAAAGAACTTAACTAAGACTCATGACCTTTCAAATCCAATTTGACGAGTGTGAAAGGAACAAATCACTCAGAAATCTTTTTGGTTTTTTAGACAAGTTAGAAAAGAGCTTAACTAAGACTCATGACCTTTCAAATCCAATTTAACAAGTGTGAAAGGGACAAATCACTCGACAATATTTTCGGTTTTTAGACGAGTCGGAAAAGAGCTTAACTAAGACTCATTTTGTTGTCTTAATAAACATGTAAAGGGGGAGGCTAAGGTTCCCATCCCGGTCTTCTGCGGAAAGTCAGTATCTCACGGATAGCTGACAAAATCTTGGGAAACCCCAAAGCTCTCCAAGTCGAGGAGGATAAAGTGATAATGGATGATACAGTCTCTGTGATGGTTCGAATAATGTCTCTTAATGGAAAAGAAATAGGTGGGGGTATGGTATGCCCCATCAGGTCGTCCCAATCGAAGGGAACCTCGTCAGGACTTGGAGAGAGAGCATTCAGGGGAATAATGAATCTCTCTTGTTTAGAAGGGGGAGGATTTGGAATGTTGATGACATGACTGAAAGGTACATCACTCTCTTCAAGGAGAGTAGGATTGACCAAATATTGCACTGGTGTTGCCACTTCTTCTAGTATAGGTTGAAGAGGATGCATAGTAATGGGGGCAAGAGGCGCTTCACCCTTGACAAAGGGGGTGAGGTCAGGAGAGGATTGCGTCAGTGGAACCATTAAGAGGATCAAAGGAGAACTGGTGTGAGGAGAAACTACATATACCTCAGAATCTGAAGGGCTCTTGGGTGAGCCCCATGCTTCTGGTATCTCGGTAGTAGCCGGGCACAAACGAGTAAGGTGACTTCCTTCACAAGTCTTGAAAAGGAATTTAGGCTTAAGTCTGAGATGTCTAGGATTCTCGATGTGGCTAGGAGGGGAAAGAGAGTCGTCTCCTATATGATGAATAGAGGCTGGAGACGTGACATGGCTATGATTTGGGGTAAAAAGGATGGTGCCCCCAACATAATCTGCAGAGGTTGGGAGCAAGCTATCGACATAATTTGTAGAAAAAGTCGATCCATCTCCGACATGACTGACAAAGGTTGGTGATGGAGCACCAGTATGACTGATAGTGACTAGGCTAGCGATGGATTGCGACATTTGATTCCAAGGTCCGGGGAAATATTGATTCTGAAAAATTGCAGACCAGAAAGGATCCTGGTGCGGACTGAGCGTTGTAATTCTGAATATCATTGTAAAAAGCGGAAGGGTTCATCCCCATTAGATGAGCAGACATCATGGGGTGGGTAGCAGTGAATGAGGGAGCAAAAGAAACTCCACTGTCCATGATGATGAAACCCAAAATAGAATCCTAAGGCCAACTAGTAGTCAAAGAACATACCAAAAAGTCAAACGGCCAATATGCATGCAAACGAGATAAAGTGGTTGAGTGGCCTCCCTTGCTAAAGAAGGTATGCCTCGTCCAAAAGGGACCTGAGACTTCCCGCTAAAGTTTGGAGGTAACATAATCATTTATAGGGGCCCTCGTGGGATTAACAACCAGTCGGTCAGATCCCCCCGGAGAGGTAATCCTCCATAAAGGCTGTGTGTTGTCTGACCCCTATCTGACCCAGGGTACAAGCAGAATAACCCCTGCAACTAACCTATGAGATACCTAAGTCAAGCAACTAATAAACCACTGTATAACCGATGCACAGGCGAGCAGTTTTAAGTCTGGATCACCGTATGGGCAGGGTAGCAAATCCTGAAACCTTGAAAGAACCGCCTCTCGCAGAGGTATGGGTACTAGCAAGATCCCCAAATACGAATAAATCCACATAAATATCTATGACGCTAGGTGAGTATCCAGGGGTTATCCCTTCAACCAACTTTGTGCGACCTCGTGATTAACTCCGGTGTGAGCGGAGCCTCCTGATCTTATCAATTATACAATGGAATTCTCAACTCCATGTCTCAGACACATATGTTGATTTAATTTCCTTGGAGAAGTTTACTCACCAAATCCTATTCCAAGGCACTAAATCCTAGACTAGTTTGTGCACCCTAAAAATAAAATCGTGACTAATCAATTTTAATTTAAAGCGTAAATTTTATTGGCCATGATTACTCAAAAGGGTATGGAAGTGAAACTCATTATGTTATGACTCTGCAAGAAGATAAATATGAATATAATGCAAAGTCTATCTTTAACTTTTCAATGAATGATATGTTAATAAAAATAGTGCAATTTTCAATTTCAACTCTGCAATTTAGAAGTAAAATGCAATCTTTCGCTAAATGCACTAAGCTAATGATAAAGGTTCAAAGACAAAAATGTTAACCAATGCATAATGCCTATTTTTTTGTATTTTCAATATATTAAAGAGAAAATGCATGGACTGAAAAACAACCTGATATATAAATTCTACTATGTATAAACGAAATAACTCAAGTAGAATACCAAGCAGCCAAACAAACAACCCAGGGTTCAAGGACAAATCAAAAATGAAAAACAACGAGAAAGACTACGCCCATAAATTCAACTCCCAACAGGTTTCCTATCAACCCAGAGAATCTCAACATGCACTACAGAGACCTAAGAAGGATCAACAAACATCAAATCCCACCCAACAATCACTAAACCAAGCAAACAAGCAAGGGAAAGTGGTATACGCGAATTTTCAGGAAAACAATGCGTATATACGCAGCTTGCAGTGAGGCAACACGCGTGTATACGCATCTGTCAAAGAAGAAGGAGTGTACATGCTTTAAAACAAGGCCAGACAAGAGAAAAAAGGCTGAAAACTACGACTCAGAGTGAACAGAATTTGCTAAGCAATGATACGACAAGAAACACAAAGGAAAAAGAGAAATGCAAGAAGAAAAAATACTTCAACCCTTAGAACGAAGATCTCTGCCCAACGGAGTCGCCAGTTCTGTTACGAGGGAAAAACTCTCTATGGCCAAGGGTAAACCACAACAGACAGGTATGACTGTAGAAATCAACTCAATTCCATTGTATGCTATATAAACTAATGTGCAAGATAAGAAAGAGGCCTACCTCGATCCAACGTTTGATGATGTTCCACCGTTGAGCACTTCGACCCAAAACTTTATACCTGCAACAAGTTCTCAACAAACAAGCATAGCAAGTACATGGTGATAGTATAAAGGGGTTAGCACATTAGATAACATAATCCATTAATAAACATTACAAACATGCCCATGGATAATAATCATATATTTGCACGATACCAATAGGACGGGAAAAGAGTTTTTCTATTAATAATTGATTAGCAGAAGTGACAACATTACAAACTTCTGTGTCGGCACGGTTCGAAACCAAGGAACCAATTTCCTTCCAACTGGGCCTCCACCACTTCAATCCTCCACCAAAGGCAAGCACATAGGAGAGAGACAATGAGGTCCTCTCAACAATAGGGAAAGATCTTGGGGGTTGAACACTGTGTTCAGACTTGAGGGACAAAGGGATGCAGACTCAATATGAAGTAATTTCTCCAGAGTAACGTTGCTCTTAAAGTTGAATGCTTTCTCCTCTTTTCCATAACTCGGAATTGTGATTTTATAGTATTCAAAATGCAACTGAAGGGTCGAGTCAGAATGTTTCCAGTATGTGGAAGGCCAAGGATTAGAGATCTCCTGTCGTGACATGGAAACCTGACTCCATTTTGTATTTTCTGGCACAAATCCCGATGTACGCGGGTTGTAGTGGAGCAACATGCGTATACACATGTTGTATAGAAGATAGGGCACGCATATGTGGAAAAATGTGTATTTTTGGCTCTGGATTCATCAAAAAGGGATGACAAGTCTGCATAGGGAAATGGAAAAAGGCCCTCTATGCAAGATAGCAATGGTGGGGCAAATCTTGTTGTAACACTAACCAATGACACACAATCACTACCAGTAGAGGGCATCCACCACAATAGCATACAACTATTTTCTAGAGACATATAGTCTCCAAAACAATCAAATCATATCATATGATATCATCCTGCATCAACAATGTCATCAATTGCATCACCTCTAAGTCGTACTAGCATGATGTGAACACATCATATCTAAGTTGTACTGGTGTGATATGGAGTATCATGTACATCATCTCTAAGTCATACTAGCATGACATATCTAGCATGATGCTAATGCATCATATTTAAGCTATATGCCACATCTAAGTTGTACTTGCATGATGTAGATTAGTGCCTCACTATGTCATCTCTAAGTTGCATGATCATCTCTAAGATGTACTGGCATGAAATATCTAGCATGATGCTAATGCATCGTATCTAAGATGTATAACACCTCTAAGTTGTACTAACATGATCATATATAGCATGACACAAGCCCTCAACATCATCTCTAAGATGTATGGGCATGACCATATCTAGCATGATGCAGCTCACCAGCATCGTCTCTAAATTGTACTAGCTTGAACATAACTAACATGATGTCAATACATCATATCTAAGTTGCATGTCCACCTGTAAGTTGTACTAGCACGATGCTCCTCGGTCCATTGTATCATCAACAACTCCAACCATATGTATCATATCTTAGTTGTACTAACATGATGCAAGCATCATCTCTAAGTTGTATGGTCATCTCTAAGTTGTACTAGCATGATATAGATCTGCAACTCACTGGCAGTCCATGATGCCACATATCAGAGCTCCCTCCCAACCGAGGAAGTCATATCCTCCCTTTCAACCAAGGGAGAAATCTCCATGAGCCCATGCTTGTCCCTCAAGTATGAAAACTTTATCTTGGACATAGGCTTAGTCAAAAATATTTGTTGTCTGCTCATCAGTGGAGATATACTGGAGAACCACTTCTCCCCTGTGGACTTCATCATGGAGAAAATAGTATTTGATCTCAATGTCCTTCGACTTGTTGTGGAACATCGAGTTCTTTGAGAGCTTCACACAGCTCTGGTTATCACAATATATCATGGTCGAATCCAACACCTGATCAAACAGTCCAAAAACCAACTTACAGAGCCACACTGCTTCCGTACAAGCATCACAAGTTGCAATATACTATGCTTCTACAGTGTTGAGTGCAACAAACTTTTGTTTCCTGCTAGCCCATGATGTCATGACAGATCCCAAACTGAAACACATACTAGAAGTATTATTTTTGTCATCTGCACTCCCTTCCCAATCTGAATCAGTAAATCCATGCAGTTGTACTTCACTGTTTGAGGCATAACTCAAGCCATAGGTTATCGTCCCACAAAGATATCTCAAGATATGCTTTGTAGATATCCAATGCTCATCTCTGGGTTCCACCTGGAACTGGTTAAACATGTTCACTGTAAATAAAATGTTTGGCCTGATATTTACCAAATCATCAATGAGGCAATCAACTGCCGATACAGGGACAAGTCTACTGGATCAGAATTAGATTCTCTCAACTTCCTCAGATTTTTTACCATGAGAGTTGCTATGGATTTGCAATCCATCATCCCAAAATTTTGAAGGATCTTTACAACATACTTCCCTTGTCCTAGGAATACTTCACCATGCTTCCGCCATACTTTAGTCCTAAGTAGTAGTGCATGAGACCAAGATTCTTCATATCAAATTATGAGGCTAGCTCCTTCTTACGCTGAATAATGAGATGCTTTGCACCTGTTGGGAACAAATCATCAACATATAATAGTAGAATCACAGGTGCATTATTCACAACCTTGTAATAGATTTTTGGATCGACATGACTCTTGGAAAATCCAAGTCTCGTCAAATAGCTATCAGTATGTGCATACCAAGCTCTTGGAGCTTGCTTGAGTCCATACAAGGCCTTCTTCAATCTGCATACATGGGTTTCTCTTGGGTGTACATCAAAGTCTTGAGGTTGCTCTATATATACCTCTTCCTTAATTACTCCATTGAGAAAGGAGGTCTTTACATCCATATGATGTAAACTCCGACTCATGGATGCTTCTAGAGATATGATGGCTCTGATAGATGTATATCTGGCAACCAGAGCAAACCTCTCATCATAATACTCTCCCTCATGTTGGGAGAAACCTCTAGCCACAAATCTTGCCTTGTATTTATCTATACTCCTATCTACTGCATGTTTTATCTTATAAACCCACTTTGAAGTGACTACATACTTTTCTTTAGGTCTAGGCACAACTTCCCATACATCATTTTTCATGATGGATTGATATTCTTCCATCACATCCTCCTTCCATTATTTTTGCTTGACTGCCTCCTCAAAGGTGGAAGGTTCTGCATTAACAAGACTTGTCATGAGTGCCGCATAACTGAAAAAACTTTTTGGTTTCTTTCTTTTTCTAAAGGTGCCACTAGGAGCTTTATGCTTTTCTGCTTCTTGCAAGGTGGATTCAAGCCATGTTGGTCTCTTTCTAGTCTTAGGTGCAATGATTGGTTCCATGGGTTCATGTGGTGGTTCTGGTTTTTCATTGGGGTGTTCTCGAGAACATGTGCTATCTTCTTTGGTGTCTTCACATTCCTCTTCTTCATTGGAGTCTATGGAGTCTTCTATAGATTTATTAAATGCAGTCCTTTCATCAAAATTTACATCTCTGCTGATTTCAACTTTCTGTTGACCTGGAACATAGATTCTATATGCTTTTGATGATTCACTATATCCAACAAATATACCTTTCTTTCTTGAAGGTTCCAACTTCTCTCTTGTCCTTGGGAACATGAATATAGACAAGGCATCCAAAGATTCTCAAGTGTTCAACTCTTGGCTTCTTTCCAGAGAAGGCTTCTTCTGGAGTCATGTTCTTCAGTATACGATGTGGGCTTTTGTTCTGAACATAAACAATTGTCATAAATGCTTCTCTCCATATGAACATGGATAGATTATGGTCATTCATCATTGCCTTGACTGATTCTTCAATATTTTTGTTCTTTCTTTCAGCCACACCATTTTGTTAAGGATTGTGAGGGACAATGAGCTCCCTCCTAATCCCAACTTCTTTACAAAAGGAAATGAGCTCCTTGGAGGTGTATTCTCCGCCATTATCATCTTATTGTCTTGATCTTCTTATCTGTTAGGTTCTCTACTTCAACCTTGAATTCTTGGAATTTGCTAAATACTTCATCCTTAGTCTTTAACATATACAACCAGGTCTTTCTTGAGAAGTCATCTATGAACGTCACATAGTAAAGAGAGCCTCCTAGAGACTTCACTGCCATAGGACCACATACATCTGAATGTATTAGGTCTAGTATCTCTTTGGTTCTATTCTCACTGCTTGGGAATGGTTTTTTAATATTCTTCCCAAGTGCACATCCTCTACAAACGCCTTCATGCACATATTGTTATTTTGGTATGCCTACAATCGTTTGTTTTAGAGATGGAAATAATTGATAATGAAGGTGAGCATACCTTCTATGCCATAACTCACTAGGGTTGATTTCATCATGTATAAGAGCTTGAGTATTCTGACCTAGGAGTTTATACAATATTCCTTCACGAGTTCCAATGACTCTAGCGTCTTCTATCTTTGAATATTTAGACCATACAAGAATTTTTCCATCTACAAAAGCTACTCTATCTCCTTTCTCTTCCAAACAATAAATAGATACTAGATTCTTTTTCAAACCAGGAACATATAAAACATTACTTAGATGAATAGAGTTACATGATTCCATCTTGATAATAGCTTGTCCAATTCCCTTGACTGCATAAGAGTTTTTGTCTCCAAGCTCCACTTTATGAGGTGTTTCCTTTTCTGTCATGCTTGAGAGATTTCTACGGTCACCTGTTATATGCCTTGAAGCTCCACTATCGATCAACCATATGTCATCTTCAATAGATCCAATGAGATATGAGTAGTAGAAGAAATATGCTTCATCATGCTTGGCCTTCTTTGAGGGTTCTTCATTTTTGGCAGCTGACGCATGGTGTCTCTCCTTTCTCTTCTCTGTTAGTTTAGGACAATTTCTTTTGTAGTGGCCATAATCATGGCATTCAAAACATTGTACTTTTGACATATCTCTTTTGTATTTCTTTCTTGAATCAAATCTTTTCTTACCACCATGTCTCTTGAACTTTGTTGCAAAGGCTTGAGCATATTCTTCCTTTTGAGGCTTTCACTTAGAGTTCAACCTTGTATCCTCTTGTGTGCAACAAGTCCAAAGTTCTTCCAGCGTTGGAAACTCCTTCCTTGTATTCATGCTTACAAAAAATGCATCCCATGATCTGGAAAGACCATTGAGTTTTATGTTCACAACTTCCTTTTCTGGGATAACTTCTTTAATAGTTTGTAGTTCACCTCTCAACTGAGAAATCCTCACAAAGTATGAAGCTATAGTGTCATCCTTAGTCATCTTTGTGTCACGAAGTTCATTCTTCAGACTCATCACTTGTCCAATATTTCTAACCGAGAAAAGGTTAGTTAGGGCATCATGCATCTTCTTGGATGAGTCAAGATGAGATATGTAGGGTATCAAGTGGTCTTTTACAGAGTCCACTATGATACTCATAGCATTGATGTCATTGTCCTTGAACTTCTCCATTGCTGCAATGTTCTGAGGTTCCTTCTATTTTCCTGCTTCAAACTGTCGTTCCATGATATCCAGGACTTTATTCTCGGCAAGGATGAGGTCAATCCTTGTCTTCCATACTCTGAAGTTTGAAGCCCCTTCTAAATTGTTTTCTGACATCATAGAGTAAGTCATGGTTGTGTTGACTTTGAATTTCACTTGGCAACCTTTGACTTTGACCAAAAACTCAACTTTGATGCCTTGGATAGATAAGAGTACCAGGAGGTGCGCTAGGCTAATGTGCACTAGAATATCCAAAAAATAGCTCAAGTGCTTCACTTAAGGTACCTCAACAAGAGGGTTAGGGTTTCATTGCTACAACAAAACTATGATTGCAACTGCACCTACAACTGGTGCTGCAATGAGAAAATAACCTCCCAATCTACCTTCCAGTTGTTA
Organism: Picea engelmannii; assembly: GCA_009831015.1. Lineage (NCBI taxonomy): Eukaryota > Viridiplantae > Streptophyta > Pinopsida > Pinales > Pinaceae > Picea > Picea engelmannii. The sequence continues at coordinate 568,295 of ML783266.1, read as the reverse complement.
GACTATCCGAATATAGTGTGGGCCCATAACCTGTTAAAATAATAGGTGTGATCGTTTTCACCAAAGACAATATCACTATATTGTCACCCAACCATAGGCACAAGGCCACCCTTGAGCACCTTAACCTTGACTAATAGAATAATTTTAGAAGAAAAAACTAGAACCAATAGCCAACCAAGGTAGCGTACCTCTCTCCAAATCTAGCGTACCAAGCATTAAATACAAACCATAAGCCAAAGATCAAGTCACTACTGCAACAACTGCAACTCTCCTCCAGTTATGCGCACCACTAGTCCTTATGAGGTTGCGAGTGAGTGTGTCCAAATGAGCTCAAGTGCCCTCTATTTATAGTGTTCCAAGCCAACTAACTGGGCCGACTTCTTTTCCTAAAGGATAATACTTTAATATAAATTATTCTATTGAGCCAACTTGTCTTCTAGGTTTCTTATTCATCCGTTAGGGTTTTTCTAGCTTCACAGAATATTCTAATCTCGTCAAAGGTTACATGTGGAGGTTAATACCTCATGTAGCTACCGTAACATCAACACCCCGAGCCGAGGTTAGTAATCCACAAAAGAGGGTGGTCTCTCACAGTCCACTCGCAACTCATAAATCTCATAACCCAACTGATATTCTGCTACAATTATCTCGATTCTTCTACCAGCTCTCTTCCTCCTGACCTGACCAACCCAAGGAATGCACCATTCTTTTATTAGGGTTCACCCAAGGGATGTACCATCTGTTTATCAGGGATAACCCAAGGAATGTGCCATTCATTTATCAGGGTCTCTTTGACACATGTAACTAAGAATCTTTCAGTTGGGAACTCAAGGGAACTTGTTGCTAGGAAAACTATCAGCAACCCAACTGCAAACACTTGTCATTTTAGTGCAACTTACACATGAGTTCACTCTTCAAGCCTGACAACCTGGATCTTCAGTTCTCCATCTCCAATTCGCTCCAGTTACACTCTAGAGTTCGTCCTCTATGGCTACACCAACTCCAAGCTCTCTCCTTTCTTCCCATGCACAAAATTGACTTACTAAAACTATTGTCCCCAACCCATAAAAATTCCTCTTTTGTGGCTTGCCTTTCTTGACTCACACTCTTCCCCAAGCTGATTGTACTCAACCCCCATGTTCCCAATAACTCTAGGATGTGACCACTCACACCCACCCTCTTACATGTATTCAATAGAACACTCAATCAGAAGGATGTGACCACTCGCACCCACCCTCTTACATGTATTCAATGATTGGCTTTGGGAACACTCAATTAGAAATCAGAAAGTTCATATACAATTAGCAAGTTTAGGAAAATGAGTTAAATTGATATACATGGGTAATTCCCCCTTTGACCCCTCTTGACCATTATCCTAGACACTTCCCTCTCATGTAGATTAATTCATCCCCCATCTCTTGTCCATGTCCCCTTACCATCTGGCATCACATATTATTATTAAAACATAGAGATACAATTCACATATTACATTGCTTGGCCGTAACCACATTAAATCAATACGGGCTCTTCACCCAAACATATCGGCTCACTAGCCTAATTCATATTTATATAATTACATTATAATTCATAGGGATTAGAACTGGGGATGTTACATCCCCTCCCCCTTATTTTCCTACAAGTGTAATTTCATTTTACAATTCCAGCTCCTCAACCAATAATCAACATATAGGCTCTCTAGCTCGAAATCGCACAAGCATTCCATCCTAAACAAATTACATAGGCACTCTGCCCCCAAAACATATATACAAAGGAAACCTAGCCCGAAACATATACATAAGCCACTGACATTCTTCTACAACTATCCCAATTTCCACCAGCTCTCTTCCTCTTGACTTGCCCAACCCAAGGAATGCAACATTCGTTTATAAGTGATAACCTAAGGGATGTGCCATCTGTTTATCAAGATTAACCCAAAGAATGTGCCATTCGTTTGTTAAGGTCTCTCTGGCACAGGTAGCTAGGAATCTCACTACTGGGAACTCAAGGGACTCGATGCTAGGAAAAATATCAGTAAAATAACCAACAACAACCTTGTTGTTGCAGTGCAACTCACACAAGAGTGCACTATTTATGCCTAACAGCTTGGTTCTTCGACATTGCAACTCACACTATATTTTACTCTTCAGGCCTGATAACCTAGTTCTTCATGTTGTACATACCCTCTAGACTCAGGCATCCCTTTCACTGATATACAGTTCCTCGGGCGATCCGTCATTTTCCAAGGTGTTCTCTTGTAGACAAATGCCAACTTCCTGCTAGATTTCCACTAGCAATCCACAACTCATAAAAATCATCCTATCTGCATCACATGCATATAGTTAATATGAGACATCATCATACAATTTTTAATTGTAAAATTTCCAATCTGTTTTACTGAGGAAAACAAAATTCCCAAACATGAGTTTTTTGCTCATAATTATTTGTCTCTTGCAATAGTAGATATCAGTCTTCCTTATGGTTTACACCATTTCCATATCTGAGACCATTCTTCCTATAATTTTCTCAATTTCCATGCAACCAAACAAATTGTTAGCATATCATAACATTTTCTAATTATAAATTTCTAAAATCTAGTTATACAAGAAAATAAAAATTCCCACGCATGAGATTTCTTATCATTATGTTTGGCTCTTGTAGTGGTATATACTAGTCTTCCTTATTGGCTTACATTATTTCCATATCCAAGACTATTATTCCTGCAATTTTCTCAATTTTCTTGCAACCAAACACGTTGTTAATATCTCATGCACAATATTTGCATTTGGTCCATGAAGTGATTTTTAGAATTATAGTAATCTAAATATTCTATCACTTCCCACTATTATTCGTATTAAAAACAGAATTAAACCATTAATCAGATTATTTAGAATGGAACTATCATTCATTGTATACGCATTATCAACACACCAAGCTTTTCATAATGCAATCAAACTTTACCAATAAATAAAATTGTGTCAATAATCATGGCCACATCTACACAATGCATCCTTGCATTGACTCTAGATTACCACATGTTTATGTCATGTACTCACCATGTGAGTTGGAAGGTATGTCCCATGCCTCAATACCTCATCCAAACTCTTCCCCACAACATGTCTGATCCTTTGGATACCTTCCTCTTCAACCCATACACAACACTAGGAACACCATCCCTTAGTGTTATTTAGTGTAGGTAAAAAGGTTGCAGTCCAAACCT